>CM039516.1:33948223-34082983 GCA_022432975.1 Begonia masoniana | reverse complement strand
AAATGCTGCCGGAGCATTATTTAACCCGAACGACATCACCAAGAACTCGTAATGCCCGTACCGGGTCCTGAAGGCGGTCTTTGGAATATCATCAGCTCTGACCTTCAACTGGTAATAGCCGGAGCGTAAGTCAATCTTAGAAAATACCCAAGCCCCTTTTAGCTGATCAAATAAATCATCGATCCTCGGCAACGGGTACTTATCCTTGATAGTAAACTTGTTCAGCTCACTGTAATCGATGCACATACGTAGGGACCCATCTTTCTTTTTGAAGAACAAGACGGGAGCACCCCACAGAGAGAAACTAGGGCGCACAAAACCCTTGTCCACCAATTCTTTCAGCAGAGCCTTCAACTCCCTCAACTCAATCGGCGACATACGGTACGGATTCTTCGATACCGGTTCAGTACCAGGATATACATCGATTTCGAACTCGATCTCATGATCGGGTGGCAATCCCGGTAGGTCATCTATGAAAACCTCAGGGAAGTCTCGGACTACAGGAATATTTTGAAGTTCCACCTCATTTTGCCTTTGAACATCCACTACGTGGGCGAGAAATCCGATGCATCCTGACTTCATCAGTTGTCGAGCTTTCAAGGAAGATATGGCAGGCATACGGCGTTCTTTTGGTACTACCTGATAGGAGAGTTCTACCTCGTTTGGGCATTTAAACAACATAAGCCCAGACCTACAGTTGATGGTGGCGTGATGTCTAAACAGCCAGTCAATCCCCAGAATCACATCGTATCCTTTCATACCGATAACGATAAGACTGGCATACAACTTCTGGTCTCCTACTGACACTATATCACCCCTTACAACCTGCTCGGAGTGCATAAACTCTCCGGACGGTAGCATAATGCTGTAGGGCTGATCTGACGACGTACAACAAAACTTCTGTCTAACTACGAAGTCCATGGCAACAAACGAATGTGTGGCCCCCCGTGTCCCACAAGGTATAAGCAAGTACATTACATATCAAGATTGTACCTGTAATTGCTGCGTGCTGATCAGCATCATCAACATCCTCCATCATTGCAAACACCCTAGGTACGGCAAGGTTTGGTCTCGTGTCCGGTATCGGGCAATCCCGAACATGATGGCCTCCTTTGCCACATCGGAAACATTGGCCAGTAGCAAGTCTGCATTCCCCTCTGTGAGGCTTCTGGCACCGCGGGCATACAGAAAGTTGAGGAGCCCCCATTGGTCTCTTTCTTTTGTCTTGATAAAGGATGGTTTCATTGGGCCTCTTGATGCCCCTGTTTTGCTGCTGTTGAGGTTGTAAATTCTGACCTCTTTGTTGTTGTTGCTGTTGAGGGGCATTCCGAATAATCCCCCTTGATGAATCCCTTTGTCTCAGGGATTTCATTTCAAGGCTTCTAACTGGTAAGCCTTGGCCACCACCTTCGTATACGGGGCCTCATCAAATCCTCCGTATGAAATTCCTCGTAAGAGGTCCAGCTTCAAACCTTGAATGAATTGGTGCACCTTATTCTCATCAGTGGCCACCAGGTGTGTTGCATATTGGGATAATGATTCGAACTTCTGAACATATTCTGCCACTGACCCATATTGTCGCAGCCGAGAGAACTCAAGTAACTTTTCCTTCCTCACTCCTCGGTCAAAGTACTTTTCGTAGAAGATTTTCGTGAATCCTTCCCAGCTTAATGCCACTGTAGTCGACTGCACTATGTCCCACCAAAATCCAGCACTTTCGATCAGATAGAACGTGGCACAATTAACTTTCTTGTTGTCTTCCACTTCTGCATAACTGAACATCTTCTCCATTGTTCGAATCCAGGTTTCAGCACGGGTCGGGTCTATAGACAGTCCATCAAATGAAGGCGGCTGGAGTCACCGAAATCTATCTCCACTGTTGTCACGTGAAGCATTTCCATGGTTGTTATTGTTATTGTTCCCGCTGTCTTCTCTGGCCATCATACGTTCCACCATGCGGGACTGTACTCCCACCAGTTCGGTTAGTCGATCAATGGCACGAGAGTTTTCGCTTGACTCTTCCTGATGCCCTCTCACCATTTCTAAGGAAACCTATTAACAGAATAACCTAATTTAATAAACAGAACCTTTTACAGAAATTTTAAACACTTACAATTGGTGGAGCGATCTCACGTGGCGATTGTGCAGTCAGACATTTCACAGAATCGGTTTTAAAACCTTGTCTCTCTGATACCATAACTGTGACAGCCCGGATCCGGATCCCGATCAGCAGGACCTGAGAACCAAGCCGTCACTCCGGGAGAGTCGACGGAAAACGGAGACTATATTTTTTTTTATTTAACAGGGAACAAAACATTTACAAACTTTAAAGCTTCACAGAGGGAGAGTTCTCTGGAGTGGAAAGTAAAACAGGAAGTAGTTGAAATCAAAAGGCAGAAATTATAATAGAAGAAGAGGAGGCAGACGGAATTCGAAGAATGTAAACTACGGGTGACGTCATCGGAAGAGGAGATGACGTTAGACGGAAGATACAAACGGCAGATGAAATCGGATGAGGTGGTGACGTCAGCCAGAAGAGGAGATGACGTCAACCAGAAGATACAGGCATTTACGAAATCGGCAGAAGAAAAGCTATGGTGACGTCATCGAAAGAGGAGATGATGTCATCGGAAGATGAAGGCAGCAGATGAAATCGCAGAAGAAAAGCTATGGTGATGTCATCAGAAGGAGAGATGATGTCATCGGAAGATGAAGGCAGCAGATGAAATCGGTAGAAGAAAAGCTATGGTGACATCATCGGAAGGGGAGATGACATCATCGAAAGATGAAGGCAGCAGATGAAATCGGCAGGTGATGACATCATCAGAAGAGGTGATGACGTCATCGACAGATATAGCAGCAGATGGAAACCGGAATATGTGACTAAAACAGAGATAAAATCTACTGTTCACCGGTGGATGAAATAAGACAAAATGTGAACAGTGACTATCGGAGGATGCACACTTAAAACAGTAGTGAACGTGATCGGAAGATGTAGTTTAAAAGGGGCAGAGTTTGGCAACTTTTGATAGGATCACTTAAAAACAGAAGTCGTTTAAACAGTGAATTTGCAAACTTCACACTCCAGGAAAACAAAACACTTCACAGCATGAATTTGAACATATCAGAAAACACAACAGAAAACCAATCAAACAGACAGCATGATTATCTCAAGAATTGGGGAAAAATCCATGCGAGCCCTAAAAGTGGAAAAATATCCCAGACAATTTCCAGAATACCTCAGAACATAATTCAACTATCTAATACAGCACAAACAGAAGGCATGAAAGTTGTGGACTTTCAATACCTGATTCTAAACAAGGTTGTAGAACATACTTTACAATATAAACTTAACTGTCAAATACAGTGGTTTCTAAAACTGAGATATCAGAACTTGCACATTGTTTTAAAGGAAAAACCTCAGAATCAGTACAGAACCTAACATGCAAATTGCAGAATCTACCAAAAGAGGAGTTTTTCTTTTACTACAAAACCAGAATTTCCAGAAGACTTTACAAATATAGACTATACTTTAAAAACTTAAACCTCGGGTCAGAAACATGTCTGGCTGCAACAACCAAACCCCCCATGAGCTCGATCCACCAGCCGCCTATTCATCAGACTGAGGCACGAAGTCCTCATTTTCGGGTTCAGTACCTACATCAGGGAGTTCACCTATGAGTCTAAAACTCAGTAAGAACATATTATAAATGCAGTGATGCAGAATGTTATGCATGCGGTTTTTCAAAATACAGTGACAGAGTATTTTTTACGTTTCAGTGGCAGAGGGGTATAAGTGGGGCTTATAGGGGAACTGACAAGTGCACGATAGGCACAACAGAGATACAGGACAGAACAGAAACAGATCTGGGGGCCAGTCCCCGTCCCACACTTAACTGGTACATTTCAGTCAGATTTTATCTTGCTTAACTTCAAAACCGTGTACAGAAAACAGTTTTGCATGAACATTCAGAAAATCGTGTATGCATGGACATTTACAGTGCTTACAGTTAATACAGCAGAGAACAAGAAGATAAAACAACAGGAACCTGAACAGAAACCACAGAACATAACTCTAACCCTTCTACCCGAAACCAGCCAACAGAATGTAAAACCTAGTACCTTCGAGATGTAGGGCCTTAAGGGCCAACCTACGGATATGAACTTACCTGTTATCCGCGATGCAGTTGGCTGGAAAGTCTCGAAAATGCACAGATCTGTAACAAGCACGTAGAGAAATAAACAATGCTGCAAATGCTAACTAACAAGTTAGAAGAATCAGCAGCAACACGTTTCAAATCTTTAGAAAACACACCAACGTGTTTTCATCCAAAGACAGTGAGTTTTTCTCTAAATACCATAACCCTAAACTTCGGTAAAAACCCACATTAAACTTGTTCAACCTTGTTAGCATGAGTAGATGCTTACCTTTTCGCTGAAGGAAACAGAAGAATGTAGGAGAAACAAGGTTTGGGGGAAAAAGCAGAGAAGTGAAAAGCAAATTTCACGTAGGAGGAAGAACTTAGGTTCTTCACCAAGCCGCCAGATATCACTCAACCATTGGCTATCTCCCACCAACCCTAATTTCTCGCCAATTTACCCTTCCATGCATTTTAAACTTAGTGTTTAGTTTAGTTACACATTAGTTTGGTTCTCCCCTCACTAAATGCTCCAACATTTTACAATGAAGTTGTTATCGTATTTACGGTAATTTAAATCCATACAATAATTCAACAGATTGAAGAGCTATGAGCAAAACTACCCTACTCACGACCCTATTAACGAGGAAGGACATCAAGTTCAAGTGGTCTGAAGCTTGTGAGGTGAGTTTTCAGATGCTTAAGCAGAAGTTAACCACTGCTCCTCTGTTCGTATTCCCAATTGAAGACGGCAAATTCAGTGTATACTGTGATGCGTCCAAGATTGGCTTGGGATGTGTATTGATGCAAGAAGGGAAAGTGGTGGCATACGCATCATGACAATTGAAGAGCTATGAGCAAAACTACCCTACTCACGACCTGGAGTTAGCGGCAGTTGTTTTTGCACTGAAAGTATGGAGACACCACTTATATGGGCAGTCATGTGAGGTGTTTTCAGATCACAAAAGCTTGAAATATATATTTGTAACACCCGACTTTACGGGATTTGATTTTTTCAATATAAACGACATTTTTGTAAATATGTCAAATTAAGTCCGTTTTGCGAACGGAAAGTTTTAATGGAGCCGTAATAATAAATTGGAATTTATGGTGAAATATGAAAATTTGGATATATCGGATCGTTAATCAAATAACGAAATTGGTGGAGAAACAAATAGAGAATTAAGGGAAGGGCAAATTGGTAATTCAACAAACCAATTTTAATTAAAATCACAAATCCCTCATTTCCTCTCCACCCCTTACACGATTCTCATTTCTCTCCTTCTCTTCGTGCGATCTTCCTCTTCACGCGGCGATTCTTCCTTCCGGCGACCAACGCCGCTCCGATTGACTTCCATTCTTCGTGCTTTCTTCCTCAATCCCGACCCTAGGTATGAATCTATAGTTTTGGAGCGTTAGATTCGATTTCTAGGGTTGAAAACGATTAGGGTTTGTTAGGGTTTTCATTGAAAATGCGGATTACGTTTTGAAATTTATAGGTTTAGCGTAGTTATACCTCTAATCAAAGTATTGGTGTTTATTGGACGTAGTTAATCGATTTATTGGTTAATATTGGAGTTTTGGTTGGTTTCGAGCATGAAAAACTCCGTTGATGGAAATTTCTAAGAGTGGAGCACGAAGTGCTCGACGAAATACCTCAATGAGGTATTTTAGAGTTTAGAAGATTTTCTTTAGATAGGAGTTTGTAATTTTTTAAACTCGGTAGTTTAGAATTGATTTGAATAACGAATGTTGTGCTTTGTCATAGGTGAACAACGCTCGTGAACGGAGCGTGAATTTCAACGGATGCGAGGTAAGTCTCTGTGATTTATTTGGCCGATTGGCCTACACCATAAGACTATGTCGATCGAGGAATTGGAGATGTTTGTTGTGTTGGGTAATTAGAACGGGTAGTCAGTATTAGGTTGTTAATTGTTTAGTTTATTGTTTGTATGTTTCTATTTTGTTCATTGCATAATGTTTGTTCACGCATCATTGTTTTCGAACGGCATGAAAATGAGTTTTCTATGCATATTTTCATGAAAAGGAAAACGATAACGAAAAGGTAAATGAATGTGATGATGGTCACGTCGGTGGCGGTGATTCAGACATGGCTGTCGGATGAAGCATGTCTTCCCCCCAGTTAGATACGAGGGGCTATCCAATCGCTGGATGTGCCGCTCCTATCTAGCGAGAGAGAAGCCCCGGTGACGTAAATGAAATGAAATGAATAGCAAAAAGGTAGGACGCATGATTTATGAACTGTACATGCATAGCATTAGCATTCACGTGCATTCACTTAGATTTACTGAGCCTCTAGCTCACATGTTTAATTCTATGGTGTAGGTGATTTTGAGACAGGTGAGGAAGACGTCCCTCCGACTAAAGTATGAGCACGTTGAAGGAGGATGGCCCGTGGGAATGCGCTGGCAGTCGGTGCGTAATTTTTACCCGTGGGGACGTATGTAGATAATTTGGGTTATTTTGGATAGAAAATGTTTAGGTAAAATATTTGTACAGATAGATCATTATAGGTTGTTTGGATCTGGACTAGTTAATAGGTTTATGTTTGATGTTTTTAAACGTTTTGGAAACTATTTTATAAACCGCTTGATGATTTGAACAGGAGGAAATGTTAAGTTTTTAAACGGATCCATGCAGTTTGTTTTATGAAAATTAAATACGTTTTGGGTTGGTTGTTGGGGGAATTGTCGATTTAGGAATGAGTGAGGATAAGAGTAAGGTTAAGTTGAAGTGTGTTTTTATGAAATGCATGTAAAGGTGTGTGATGAAGGAATGAGGAAGGAGAGGAATGTGTTGTGTGTGTAAATGTGGTGGGCAGGGCGTGAAAGGAAACAAGAAGGAAAGAAAGAAATGAAGGGAGGGGTGGCCAAGCCTCTGGAATTCGGATTCCAGAGGGCTTGGGATCGATTGCCAATTTGATGGCCGAGCTCTCTGGAAAATTCCAGAGAGCTTGGCGATCGATCGCGTAGGGGAGGCGATCGATCGCCCCTCGTGTACTGAGCGATCGCTGTTGAGGCGATCGCTGGGAAATAAGCGATCGCTGAAGGGAGATCGATCGCCAGTTTTGGGTGATCGATCGCCCCTCATTATTTTGTGATTGGCGATCAATCGCCTAAAATGGGCGATCGATCGCCCCTATATTTTCGCGGGACAATGTCCCTTTTTGCCCTCCGCCGAAGACTTAAATGCTTTTAATGATTATAAATTGTTTAATTGTTGTAAATAAATGTTTTCTCATGTTTTTATAAAATGGTTTTCAATGGTTTAATTTTATGAACGATTTAAATTTCCGCCTTAACGTTATAGAATTTACTTAGAATATAAAAAGGAAAAATTTATATGGGAAATTAGGGAATAGTGTAAGGGTCGTTACAATATTTACTAAGAAGGAGTTGAATATGAGGCAACGGCGGTGGCTCGAGTTCGTGAAAGACTATGACATCGAGATTAAGTACCACCCTGGGAAAGCCAACGTGGTAGCCGATGCGTTGAGCAGAGTGCCGGCTACTATGGAACCGACCTTGTCGGCCATGTCAATGCCTTTGAGGACATAGGTTCGAATTAGAGGTAGTTTCTAAGCTATCGACCGTGCTGGCAGATCTAACATTACGACCAACCATCCTGGACCGAGTTAAAGAGGCCCAGAAGACCAATTCAAAGGAAATGGCCGATATAGTAAGCAAGTTGCCTATGGCCTCTTCCGAGTTCAGTTATTCGGGAGATGGTATTTTGAAGTTTAAAGACAGATGGTATATTCCGAGAGATAAAGAGCTACGGAAGGACATCTTGTCGGAAGCCCACTCGTCTTCTTTCTCAGTACATCCTGGAAGCACAAAGATGTATCAAGACTTGAAACTTCATTTCTGGTGGCCGAATATGAAGAACAAAGTGGCCAAATATGTGGAGTCTTGCATGATATGTCAACAGGTCAAGGCTGAGCATCAACGACCAAGTGGAACACTTCAGCCTCTCCCGATCCCTGAATGGAAATGGGAGAATATTATGATGGATTTTGTTGTTGGCCTTCCAAGGACGGCTAAGGGCCATAATAGCATATGGGTCATAGTAGATAGATTGACGAAGTCGGCCCACTTTCTGCCTGTGAAAACGACATTCTCCATGGACCATTATGCAGAGCTATACATTAACGAGATTATCAAGCTACATGGTATTCCGGTGTCGATTGTTTCAGACCGGGATCCTAGATTTACCTCCAGATTTTGGAGAAGCTTGCAAAACTCCTTAGGCACTAAATTAGACTTCAACACGGCGTTTCATCCACAGACGGATGGACAATCCGAGAGAACAATTCAGATATTGGAGGATATGTTAAGGTCGTGCGTGTTGGAATTTCATGCTCCTTGGAGTAGATACTTGCCGTTAGTGGAGTTCGTTTACAACAATAGCTACCAGGCTACAATCGGTATGGCTCCATATGAAGCTCTTTATGGCAGAAAATGCAGATCTCCATTATGTTGGGATGAAGTTGGAGAATCCAGACTTATCGGCCCCGAGTTATTACAGCAGATGTCTAAGGTGATTGCTGCTATGAAACAGCGAATCAATTGTAATACCCCGCTTTTCGGGATATTAATATTTCAATATATAATGGCATTTTCGTAAATATGTCAAATCAAGCTCGTTTTATAAAAAGAAAGCGTTATTAGAATCCTAATGACTAATTGGAATTTTTAAGAAATTTATAGGATTTTCGGAATAATGACGTTATATTTCGAGTAATTACGTTTCTCGTAATATAAAAGACGTTTTAGTAAAAATAGTAAACGAGGTCCGATTTGCGAACGGACAGTTTTAATAGAACCCAGATAATAAGTTGGATTTATTGGCGAAATAAGAAATTCGAAATGATTGAAAACATGAGAGGTAGTGATGTTAAATAAAATAGAGTATTATTATTATTATTATTATTATTATTATTATTATTATTATTATTAATTAAAACAACAAATGGTTAAAGAAACCATTATGTTGTTCGTTTCTTCACCGCGACCCGAGCACCCGCGATCGACAAAGTGGAAGCCGAGCGACGATTCCGGCGACGACGCGGCTCCGACCACCGTTCAGACGAGCAGACTCCGGCGAGCTGAAGCCAGAGTTCGGTTCAGCCTTTCCGCGCCAGACTCGATCGAAAAATCAGTGAGTTCTCCCCTGTTTATTGCTCGGTTTGTGGCCGGGAATGACGAGCTCTGTTGAGCTATGATCGCCGGCCCTTTGTGGCCGTTCTTAGCGTCGAATGGTCGGGCTTAACACCGGCGATGGCTGCTGAGCAGTGGTGTGCTCAATTCGGCCGAAAACAAGGAACCCCAGATTTGGGGGTTTCGGTTTTCAGTGTGGTGCCTCGGGATTTCGTTTAATTTAGGCTAATTGGGATTGATTGGTGAGGAATCGGAGGAGAATTGATGAAAATCGAAAAAGGGGATTTTTCGGTTTAAAGGGGCAGTTCGGGTTTTGCTGCAATTGACCTAGCTACGGTTGATTGTTTTAAAATTCCTTTTGGCAGGTTAAAATAGGTTATTAGAGGAGTACGTGGCCGCTGGAATCGTTCGATTCCGATAACCGACGTGAAAGTTACGCGCGTTCGAAGTTTCGGGTCAGTTTTACCGAACCCAAATTAATGGCCTGTTTAGTTAGGTTTTAGTTGTATTAGACTTGAAATAGTACTTTGAGAGTAAATTGGTTAATGTAAGATTGATTTAATGAAGCTTGGATGTTTGTCATAGGTCGAGCTATAGGCAACGAGATGCGCCAAAAACCAGCGAACTACGGACGACAGGTAAGTTCTCGTGATCTTCTTTGGCCGATTGGCCTACACCGTACGTCGAACGTCGTCTCGAGGAGTTTTGGAGATGCCCGTAGTTAGTTTTGCTCGGTTTGGGTAGCTAGGTCTTAGGAGTTTATAGTTTATGTTTTTACAGTCTTGATGGTCCATGTTATTGCTTGTTTACTTTATGATAGAGAACTGTCCACGCATCACTTGTTTTAAAGAAAAGCATGAAAATGAATTTCCTCACAGAGATTTAAAGAGAACGTAAAGCATAGCATTGGCCTTCGGGCATATAGGCCTTCGGGCATACACGCCTTTGGGCATACAGTTTACAGGTCACGCGAGGTGGGGCTCAGGCACGGCTGTACGAGTTGTAAGCATGTACCCCCCTCTTTTAGCTGGAAAGAGTAGTCCGCCCGCTGGATGAGCTCTCTCCGGTTAGAAGGTATAGGATCTCGGTGACACCTATAGTGCATTGCATAGTAAGATAAAAAAAAATAAAGCATGGTTTAATGAACTCATAGCACAGCATACATCGCATTTACGTACAGCTTACTGGGATTTCATCTCATAGTGTGTTGTATGGTGTAGGTGATCTAGATATCGAGGAACCAGATGAGGATGTGATTCCTCCTTCTGAGGCTTGAGTCCAGTTGACGGAGGATGGCGTGCGATGGTGTGTTGCGCAGTCGAGGCTTATTTGACCCGTGGGGACAGTATGTATAGATTTTGAGGGTTTTAAGCTATTTTTGGATAGAATAGGAAAATTGTATAGATATTATAGGATGCTTGGATCTGGTTAGGTGTTAGATTCGTATTTAATATTTTAAACGTTTTCATTGGAACCTGTTTTAGAAACTGTTTTTGTAAAGTTTTATGGGATTGTTTCTGATAGTTGATAGGTTATATATTGATGGTTGTATAGAACATTTTAGGGTGCTTGGTTCTGGATAGTTGATAGGATATATATTAATGTTTTAAACGTTTTGGAACTGTTTTGTGATTTTTTAAAAAACAAGAGGATATGTTAAACTTTCAAACGGAACCACACAATTTATTTTCGTGAAAATGTACTTTGTTATGGTTGTATTTCGAGTCGGTTTTGGGGTGGTATTTCGGAAGACGTACGAGTATCGGGTGTTTGATGTTAAGTTGTATTTTGTAGGCGTTCGTGTACGTATTGGTTTAAATAATTGTTTTGAACGTTTTATTAAATTGTTTTCAAATTGTTTCCGCTTAAACGCTAAGGATAAAGGGAAATGAAAAATATGGTACGGTAATTTAAAGGGTAAATAAAGGTACAGTGTTAGGGACGTTACATCAATACTGCTCAGAGTCGACAGAAAAGTTACGCAAACCGGAGACGGAGAGACTTGGAGTTCGCTGAAGGCGATGAAGTATTCTTGAAGGTGTCGCCTTTCAAGGGTGTGATGAGATTTGGTAAGAAAGGGAAGCTCAATCCAAGGTTTGTGGGGCCATTTCCCATCGTGAAGAGAGTTGGAAACATGGCTTACAGACTACAGTTGCCAGCGTCTATGGATGGGATTCATAATGTTTTTCATGTTTCGATGCTGAGAAAGTGTGTACGGGATCCAACTCAGATCGTGGAACAGGTGGACTTTGATATCATGCCGACGCTGACATACGAAGAAAGGCCAATACAGATTTTGGACACTTCTGTCAAAGTGCTGCGTAACAGGGTGGTCCCATTGGTGAAAGTTTTATGGCACAATCATAACGTGGAGGAAGCCACATTGGAAAGACAGCAGGATGTTAGGGCCCAATATCCGGAGCTCTTTGCTTAAGCAAATTTTGGGGACAAAATTTCTGTTAAGGATGGTTGAATGTAACACCCGGCATTTTAGCCATATAATTACTCCTTGAACTATTAAATGGGGTTTTGGCCATTAATAGAATGCGTAATTTTTTTGAAATTTTGTGATGCCTTACGGAAAAAGTGGATTTTTGGAGAAAAACGAATCAAATGATTTAAGCAACAATTTACTTGGAAAACCAAACTATGGTCAACCAAAACAAAACAATTTGGTTAGAAATCAATGGAAGGGAAAAATGGGAAGCCAATTAAAGTTGGTGCGAGGAAACCAATGGTTGGATGCCATGTGTTCAACTTGTTGAACAAGACATGTTCTCCTCCTACGTGAAACCCTCACTTTCTCTTCTTTACTCTCCCCACTCCTCTCTGCTTTCTCTCTTCCAGGCTACCAGCGACGGGTCTAAACTCTGCTTTTTCTCGTTTTCTCTGATTTTCTCCAGCGAAGGTAATCATCTACTAAAGTTAACGAGTTTGGACAAGTTTAAATGTGAGTTTTGTTGAAGTTTAGGGTTAAGATATTTTGGAGAAAACTCACTGTTTTTGGATGAAAACATGTAGGTTAGTTTTCTAAAGGTTTGAATGGAGTTTTGAGCATGTCCTATTGAGTTATTAGTTAGCGTTTGCAGCTCTGTTTATTTTCTTTACGTGCATGTTATAGGTTCGTGCATCACCGAGGTAGCACGTTCAAAACTTACAACTTCACAGATAACAGGTAAGTTCATGCGTAGGTTTGGCCCTTAAGGCCCTACATCACGGAGATACTAGGTTTTCACTTCTGTCGGGTGGTTTCGGGTAGATAGGTTAAAGTTATGTTTTGAGTTATCTGCATTTCTCTTCATGTTCTGCCGTTTTATTTCTATTGTCTGCTGCTTTAAGTTGAAGCACTGTACACATCCATGCATATACGTTTTCCCGAAAGCTCATGCAAAATGTTTTCTGTACACGTTTTAAAGCTAAGAAAGATAAAAATCTGAATGTAATGTATCGGTTAAGTGTAGGACGGGGACTGGCGCTCTGCACTGTTCTGTTATGTATTTCTGAAATGTGCCTGAAAGTGCACCCTCTGTTATGTGCCTGATAGTGCACTCGTCAGTTCCCCTATAAGCCCCACTTATACCCCCACTGCCAGTGAAACGTAATGTAATGTACTATCATTGTATTCTGAAAGTTCATACATAGCATATGCATCACTGCATTTTCATGTTCTTACTGAGCTTTAGCCTCATAATTGAACTCCCTGATGTAGGTACGGAACCCATGGATGAGGATTCTATGCCTCAGACTGATGAATAGGTGGTTGGTGGTACAAGCTTTTGGGGATGGTTGTGGCAGCTAGACATATTCCTGACCAGAGAGAGTGAAGTTTTAAAGTTTTGTATTTATGTTTTAAAAACTTCTGTTTTGGTGAATTTTGGAAATGTATGTCAAGTTCTGTACAGTTTCTGAGGTTTGAAAATGGTGTATAGACTCTATGTTGTTAAAGTCTTTTAAAACCTCTGTTATAATAGTTGTAAATATATTTTGAAGTATTCTGGAACTGCTTGGAGTTCTTCTTTTAGGTTCTGCATGATTGTCTTGTGTTTTGATGCTTTTGTATCAAAAGATGTAAGTTGTCAAATAGAGAGGTAGTCGATCGATCGCCTGGGATAGCCGATCGATCGGCGGAGCAAATGTTATGTCTTCAAGTCTTCAAGTTTCCTCTATAAAACAGTCGTCCATGCTCTCTGTAAAACAGTCGTCCGTGCCTTCAGTAAAAGAGTTGTTCATTTTGTTCTGTGAACATTCGTCCACGCCTTCTGTAAATGCCTTCTGTCTTTATCGTCCAAAGTTATCGTCCAAAGTTGTGGGCGATAACGTCGTCCAAAGTCCAGTTGTCAACAGTACTCACCAGTCGAGTAATTGTTTCAAGTATTTGACGAAGTGTTAGTCGTCCAAAGTTATCGTCCAAAGTTGTGGACGATAACGTCGTCCACAGTCACTGCCTTTGATTTTAAACGTCCGCGGACTTCTGTCGTTTACTATTTTTGTCTTTTATTTCAAACGTCCATGGACTTCTATCGTTTACTGTTTTTTTCTTTTATTTCAAATGTCCACTGCTTTTGTCATCCATAGATTCTGTCTTTTATCTTAAACGTCCCACGGTCACTGTTCTGTCTTTTATTTTAAACATCCTTGGTCACTGCCTTTGAATTTAAACGTCCATGGGCCTCTGTTGTTTACTGTTTCTGCTTTTCATTTTAAACGTCCACGACTTCTGTCATCCACAGATTCTAGTCTTTTATCTTAAACGTCCACGGTCACTGTTTTGTCTTTTATTTCAAACGTCCACGGCTTCTGTCATCCACAGATTCTGTCTTTTATCTTAAACGTCCACGGTCACTGTTCTGTCTTTTATTTTAAACGTCCACGGTCACTGCCTTTGAATTTAAACGTCCACGGGCCTCTGTTGTTTACTATTTCTGCTTTTCATTTCAAACGTCCACGGCTTCTGTCATCCACAGTAACTCTCTCCACTGCATGTTTGTCGTCTATTCTGGCCCCTGTTTTCCAAAGTCCATTCTGCTCCTTATTTTTAAACGTTCAAAGTATTCTGCCTGTCGCGTCCCTCAAACTATTCCCTTAATTTTGCATATAAAATTTTTCTTTTTCTTTTATGCCTAATAGACTTTTAAACCTAGCGTTTAAGTGGAAAACCATTTGAACACCTTTTAGGAAAATGTATTTAAAGTAAAGGAAACTAACGAAAACAATTTAAATTAAAACCATAAAACAATTTACAAAAACAATTAAATAAAACTTAAAAAACAATTAAAACAAACAGAGGCGAAATACAGAAAGGAACCGAGGGCAAAAGGGGGACTCCGCCCCTAAAACATGTGTCGATCGATTGGCCCTTGCACAGCCGATCGATCGGCTGTGTAAAATATACAGGGGTGATCGTTCGCCCCCACATCAGGCAATCGATCGCCACACTCTCTGGATTTTCCAGAGAGTGGCGACCATAATTGCCAATCGATCACCTCCTCAGGCGATCGATCGACAACCTCCCTGGAATTCGAAAATCCAGGGAGCTTGCCCCTCTCTTCTTCCTTCTATCTTCCTTCTTTCCTGCACATTTTCCTTACTACTTATACACACTAAAACCTTTTTAACATAATATCATTCATAACTTCACTCATTTCTCCTTTCATCAACCACCAAATAAACAACTCAAAACGTATCTTTGAACGTGTTTAAAGACATAGTAAACTTTCGTAAAAACGAACTGTGTGGATCCATTTAAAACCTAAACAATTTCCCTTGTTTAAAATAAAACTCCAAGCAGTTCTCTGAAATCCGAATAAAAGCCTTAACAAAACATTTTATAAATTAAGTTTACCAAAACATCAAACTATCAGCTATCCAGATTTCCAAACATCCTAAAATGTTCTACCTATACAATCTCATCCACTATTGCGTTCCCAAAATACTTACAAACATCCCCACGGGTCAAAAGCACACCAACTGCACCAGCACGCTCCCACGGGCCATCTTTCTTCAACTGTTCATTCCTCGAGTGGAGGGATCTCGTCCTCACCTGTATCAAGATCACCTGTATCAAGATCACCTACACCATACAGACAACTATGAGCTAAAAGCTCAACAAGTTTCGTAAATGCAGATGCATGCAGTGCATTGAAGTTCGAAAATCATGCAGAATACATAACAGATCGTGGCAGACAGATTCTCACCGAGATCTCAGCCCGCTAGATGGAGAGGACACGTCCGGCGGTTGGACAATCCTTTCCACATAGCGGGGGGGAAGACATGCTTACATCCGTAACAGCCACGCCTGGACCCCACCTCGCATGACCAGATAACAGATACGTATATTAGTTTCATTAGATGTGGTATCGTGACAAGCTCCTTTCAGCCTTCACGATAGATCAATAGCCCCCTTTCGGGCCACATCACTTTTCCTGAAAACGTAGTGCGGAAATTCATTTTCTATTTCATTAGATGTGGTATTGTGACAAGCTCTTTTCAGCCTTCACGATAGATCAATAGCCCCCTTTCGGGCCACATCACTTTTCCTGAAAACGTAGTGTGGAAATTCATTTTCTATGCCCGTTCGAAAATCGTGATGGATGAAAAATTCAATATATAAAGTAAAAAACCAACATGTGTACCATCAAGACAATAAAAACATAACCTCTAAAGGCAATCAATCCTAACTACCCAACCAAAGCATTTAAACAAACAAATCACCAATGTTCCTCGACAAGACTTCGACGTACGGTGTAGGTCAATCGGCAATAATAAGTCATGAGAACTTACCTCGCGTCCGTTGCAATTCTAGCTCCAGTCCACGAGCGTTGCTCACCTAAGGCAAATTCACAACAATCGTCGTTAAAGTGAGTTTAAACCGTTAAACGTCCAAATTAACGAAACCCTAACTAAAGAAATTTCCTAAAATTCTATTTTAATTCATTGAGGCATTTTATCGAGTAATCCACGCTCGACACCTCAAAACCTCCATTAACGGAGTTTTTAAGTTTTCCAATCCAACCAAAACTCTAATATTCATCAATAATTCTTCTAACTTCATCCAATAACCACCAATACGCCCATTATATTCATAAATATAGTAAACCTATCGATATCAAACTCTAAATCATGTTTTTCCCAAAACCCTAAACGAAACCCTAATCGTTTAACTTTGTAGAAACCGAACATAAACCTTCTGAAACTATAGAATCATACCTAGGGTCGGGATTGGAGGAGAAAACGTGAAGAACGAGTCAAAGCTTTGAGGAGGAATCGCCTGAAGTCGAAGGTCGCCGTGAAGAGGAAGAAAAGAAATCGCCCTGGAGAATACAGAGAAGAATTCGCATGGAGAGTGCTGGAGAAGAAAGAAAGAAACTTTGTTTTTAATAAATTTGACTTGACAGTTTACCCTTTTGCCCTCTTCACTTATTTTCTATTTGTTTCATCCTTTGTTTCATTATTTAGCTAACGGTTCGGTTTCTCTAAATTTTCTTATTTCACCAATAAATCCAACTTATTACTAGGGTTCTATTAAAACTATTTGTACGCAAACGGACCTCGTTTACTATTTTTACCAAAATATCCTTTATATTACGAGAAACATAAAATCCTCATAATTTACATTACAACTCCAAAAATTTCCGTATTTTTCCTAAAATCCATATTAATCGTTAGGATTCTAGTAACGCTTTCTGTTTGCGAAACGGACTTAATTTGACATATTTACAAAAATACCATCTTATACTAAAATAATAAAATCTCGTAAAGAACCGGGTGTTACACTGCCACCCTGTTTTTCTTCTGCCATGTATTTCTGTAATCTGATCTCAATATGTCTTCGCCTTCTGTCTCCTTGTTTTTCTTCTGCTATTTATTTCTAAAGTCCGACATCTAATATGTTTTCCAGTCTAAATTTCTGGAGAAGGTTTTTCCTGCCTTCTGTCTTCCTGTTTTTCTTCTGCCATTTATAACTGTCATCCAAATTTTTATATGTCTTCCTGTCTTCTTCTGTTATTCACTGTAGTCTTCCAATTTTCAACATCAGAGAAGGTTTCCTCTCCGTAAGTTCTCTGTCAAGGTTTTAAATGTAAGAGTAAAAGTTTCAAAAAAAAATAGTTCACGTTAAAAATGTCTGAAGTGATGGCTCGCCGGCCTCGATCGGGTCGGGGGTCATCACAATACATTATAGGTTTTATCTTTCTTAACTTCAAACCTCGTGCATAAAACATTTACATGACTTTTAGGAAAAACGTGTATGCATGAACATTTACGGTACTTAAACATAACTTGAACAGGCTACAGGATAACAAGCAAAACAGAAAGCAAACACATTCAACCTAGAACTTGACCTACCACCTAACTACCCGACAACCAAAAATCTAGTATCTCCGTGCTGTAGGGCCTTAAGGGCCAACTTATACGCATGAGCTTACCTATTTTTCGTGAGTTACAGCTCTTGCACGCACGCCCTCACTGATTCACGAACCTGTAACAAAGAAAATGGAAGAAAACAAGAGAAGACAGAGTCTGGAAAATGGTCGCTCGTCATCTGGAAGAGAGAAGGCAGAGAGGAGAAAGAACAGAGAGGAGAGGAAAATGGGAGGGTTTCACGTAAAAGGGAAGAGAAGAGAGGAAGAGAGAGATATATTTGGCTTCTTCAACAAGCTTGCCAAGTGTCAATCATCCATTGGTTTCCTCCCACTAACCTTAATTGGCTTCCTAATTTGCCCTTCCATTGATTTCTAACTAAATTGTTATTTAGTTCATCGATTTGGTTTTTCTCTGAAACTCATTTTTCCATAAAGCTTCACAACAACTCCATTAAAATACGCATTTTATAAATGGCAATTTAATCCCGTTTAATAATTCATGGAATATTTACATGGCTAAAATGTCAGGTGTTACAAGTTTCACACCACCAATTGATCCAGAAGAGGTAGCTAAATAGAACTGAGGATCAAAAAAGGGGAAGAGAAATTTTCTATTTTCTTTATTTATATTTGCCAGCGATTTGAGCTTAGTTAGTTCTACAGCGTAGATTGATCAATCCTCCTCCTTCCATAAGCTTTCCTTTTTTCTTGATGAATTTAAAGAACCTACCATGGAAAACAGCTTGTCTTAGCATAATTTGAACAAAATATCCAAAGAAAGCATAGATAGAAACGTGAACTTAAAGAAATCGAAGACAGAAACTAGATCTAACTCACTGTAATTCTATCAATAATCAGCTCCACCAACCAAATCTTTCAGAAAATGGAATAAGAAATAATGGAAGTAAGTAAAAGAGAACTCTAGCCAAAGAAGAACAGGAAATCACCTCAAATGATATCAATATACAGTTATAATATAAAATCTAAAATAAATGTGTCAAAACGAAAGGGAAACAAAATATTTAAATAGAAATTTACTATAAGACTCAATCTCATGAAAAAGAGTCTCACGAAGAAAGAAAGAAATAAACTAAATTTTAAGGTTAGTCGAGCTTAGTCCTAGGCCAACAAATGATTTTCTTCTGAACTTAAATCTTAAAGTGGGATGTCATTTAAGGTGAGTCAACTAATTTAATTGGGGAGAAATTTTATATTCAGCAATTTTAGCTATGAGTTTTCTCCCATACTCACCTACATCAATTAAATTTTTCCAATAACCAAATCACATTTATATTTTAGAGGTTTTCTTTTCTAAGCAACCTCTTTCCTTTTCTATATTTTCTTTTTTATATTTTCTAAAGTTCTCTCATTTCCATTTTCATTATGTCTTTAGCTTCACCTAAGTCTTTTTTAAAATAATCACAGACATTATTTCTAGTCTAATCATTCATTTCTTATCCCAACTGGTCTTTCTTTATACATAAATTCAATCCAAAATAAAATGAATTAATTTCAAATCCATGCAGTTCATAAAGCCAAATGTCATCACAACCTTCTAAAAACCATCTAGGATCTACATCTAGAATCAAAATCCTATGGTCCATGATTCTCAATCTCATCACTTTCAAATTTTTTGTCTCAAAAGATCTTTCTAATGATATAAATCCTATCCTTCCTACTAATCCTTAACCTAATTCTTTAACACCATGTTGGCCAATTAGTTGGATTCTTGACGTGGGAATGTCAAATAAACTATCGATGCAGAAGCATAAACATAATAATATGTAGTTGGAGCCCAATAATAATTAAATTCAACTCACAATTACACATACAAGTCTCGTTATATACAAGACTTATCCACATTTGATTTACATACATTGGTCATACTATTACGAATTCTATACAAAGAGTAGCTAAATAACTCTACTTCTATGTTGTGTTGAAATCATCAAACCATTGGACTTTGTCTTTGCCTTAATATGTAGAGCTGCACGTCCAAACATGAAAATAGGGAGGGTCTACTTAATGAGCTTTTATAAAAACCAGTAAGTTAAACCTTACTCTAACAACTTACAAATATATGTATTAATATTTTAAATTTTGATTTAGAAGAGTTCATGTGTAATTGATTCTCACTACCCATTTCTTCATGTGCAACTCCCTTTTTAATTCCTTGGTTTATATTTAACTAAGATTTATATATCATTAAAACTATTTATATTTTTTATTTAATGGTCATTTATATACATTACATATTCATCTAATAGTTCACTTTCATTGTAATATGTAGACATGTTTAATTAACGTCCAAACTCATTTCTATATTTTTTTCTAAGGTTCACTAGACATCTCTTGTAACACCAGGCATTTTGGCCATGTAATTATCCCCCGAATTATTAAACGGGATTAATTAGATATTAATACAATGAATGTTTTAGTGGAATTTGTCGGAGTGTTTAATAGAAAGAGAGAGTTTCGGAGTGACCGAATCGACAAACTAATTAATGATTTAGTTAGAAACCAATGGAAGGGCAACAAGGAGGGAGCCAATGAGGGCTTGACACATGTTCAACTTGTTGAAGAAGCCATGTTCATCCTCTCTCTTCCTCCCTTCTCTTCTCTCCTACGTGAAACCTTCCATTTCCTCTTCCTCTTTGTTTTCTCTCTTCCAGACGAAGTGCGACAAATTCCAAAACTCCGTCTTCTCCTGTTTTCTCCAGTTTTCTCCAGTAAAGGTAACCCTTTACGTTAGTTAACGAGTTTAGGTTAGTTATTCCTTAGTTTTGTTTAAGTTTAGGGTTAATGGTCCGGTTATATGTGATATAGGTTTGTGAATTGCCGAGGACTTACGTGCAAGATTTTCAACTTTACGGACATCAGGTAAGTTCATGTGTATAAGTTGGCCCTTAAGGCCCTACATCACAGAGATACTAGGTTTTTGTTTATCAGAGTTATTACCGGGTAGTTAAGTTGTAAATTACGTTCTAAGTTAAATGTGTTTTGTTCTATATCTTGCTTTATTATTCTGCCACCTGTTCAAATTACGTTTAAGCACTGTATATGTTCATGCATACACGTTTTCTTGAAAGTCATGTAAATGTTTTATGCACTTGGTTTGAAGTTAAGAAAGATAAAACCTGTAATGTAATGTATGGTTAAGTGTGGGACGGGGACTGGCATCCTGTTATGTACTTGTTATGTATTCTTGTTACGTGCCTGTTGTGCACTCCTTTTATGTACCTGTTGTGTACTCCTGTTGCGTCAGTTCCTCTATAAGCCCCACTTATACCTCATTTTCACTTGAATGTAATGTAAAGTAATGTTCATGTATTTCAAAAGTTCATACATAGCATATGCATCACTGCATTATATGTCCTTACTGAGCTCTAGGCTCATAGTTGAACTCCCTGTTATAGGTATGGATCCTCCGGGTGAGGACTTTGTACCTCAAGCTGACAAGTACGCGCAATTGGCGGGACGAGCTCGTGGGGTTGGTTGCGATAGTTAGACACATTTTGACCTGTGGGGTGTGGTTTTGAAGTGTATGTCGAGTTTTGTACAGTTTTTGGATTCATGTGATGTATAGGAGTTGTGTTAATGTTTTAAAACCTCTGTTCTGACAGTTGTAATTTTCTTGAAATATACTGGAATTATTTGGAATCTTTTTCTTTTAGGTTGTGCATAGATTGTCTTGAGTTTTAGAGCTATCCATGCAGTTAGATTTCTTGAACCTCTGTCATGTTTTCTAACACGTTTAAACATGACGTTTTGAATCGGGTTTTTGGGGTTTAGAAGCATTTTGTGTCTAAAGAGATTGGGAAGAAGTTTAATAGTGAGTTGTGAGGTTATTAGGACATGTAGATGTGAAACAGAGAGGTTGCCGATCGATCGGCTAGGGTAGCAGATCAATCGGTGGAGTGTTGAATTCTTTTCTTTTAACAGTTTTCCATTATGTTCTTTGAAATAGTCGTCCATTCTGTCCTTTAAAACAGTCGTTCATTCTATCCTTTAAAACAGTCGTCCATTCTGTTCTTTAAAACAGTCGTCCATTCTAAGCTTTAAAACAGTCGTCCATTCTGTTCTTTAAAACAGTCGTCCATTCTGTTCTTTAAAACAGTCGTCCATTCTGTTCTTTAAAACAGTCGTCCATTCTGTTCTTTAAAACAGTCGTCCATTCTGTTCTTTAAAACAGTCGTCCATTCTGTTCTTTAAAACAGTCGTCCATTCTGTTCTTTAAAACAGTCGTCCATTCTGTTCTTTAAAACAGTCGTCCATTCTGTTCTTTAAAACAGTCGTCCATTCTGTTCTTTAAAACAGTCGTCCATTCTGTTCTTTAAAACAGTCGTCCATTCTGTTCTTTAAAACAGTCGTCCATTCTGTTCTTTAAAACAGTCGTCCATTCTGTTCTTTAAAACAGTCGTCCATTCTGTTCTTTAAAACAGTCGTCCATTCTGTTCTTTAAAACAGTCGTCCATTCTGTTCTTTAAAACAGTCGTCCATTCTGTTCTTTAAAACAGTCGTCCATTCTGTTCTTTAAAACAGTCGTCCATTCTGTTCTTTAAAACAGTCGTCCATTCTGTTCTTTAAAACAGTCGTCCATTCTGTTCTTTAAAACAGTCGTCCATTCTGTTCTTTAAAACAGTCGTCCATTCTGTTCTTTAAAACAGTCGTCCATTCTGTTCTTTAAAACAGTCGTCCATTCTGTTCTTTAAAACAGTCGTCCATTCTGTTCTTTAAAACAGTCGTCCATTCTGTTCTTTAAAACAGTCGTCCATTCTGTTCTTTAAAACAGTCGTCCATTCTGTTCTTTAAAACAGTCGTCCATTCTGTTCTTTAAAACAGTCGTCCATTCTGTTCTTTAAAACAGTCGTCCATTCTGTTCTTTAAAACAGTCGTCCATTCTGTTCTTTAAAACAGTCGTCCATTCTGTTCTTTAAAACAGTCGTCCATTCTGTTCTTTAAAACAGTCGTCCATTCTGTTCTTTAAAACAGTCGTCCATTCTGTTCTTTAAAACAGTCGTCCATTCTGTTCTTTAAAACAGTCGTCCATTCTGTTCTTTAAAACAGTCGTCCATTCTGTTCTTTAAAACAGTCGTCCATTCTGTTCTTTAAAACAGTCGTCCATTCTGTTCTTTAAAACAGTCGTCCATTCTGTTCTTTAAAACAGTCGTCCATTCTGTTCTTTAAAACAGTCGTCCATTCTGTTCTTTAAAACAGTCGTCCATTCTGTTCTTTAAAACAGTCGTCCATTCTGTTCTTTAAAACAGTCGTCCATTCTGTTCTTTAAAACAGTCGTCCATTCTGTTCTTTAAAACAGTCGTCCATTATGTTCTTTGAAACAGTCGTCCATTCTGTCCTTTAAAACAGTCGTTCATTCTGTCCTTTAAAACAGTCGTCCATTCTGTTCTTTAAAACAGTCGTCCATTCTAAGCTTTAAAACAGTCGTCCATTCTGTTCTTTAAAACAGTCGTCCATTCTGTTCATTTTAAACATTCAAGAGTTTCAAAAAGGTCAAAAAATTTACGTCCAAAATGTCAGAGTCCTGTTTAAGTCAAAGTCAAAGTCCCGTTCCAGTCCCGTGGCAGCCCTGGCGGGTCGGGGTTGTACAGTTATGGTATCAGAGCCCCCGGGTTTTAAAAGTGGTTCTGTAGACTATCTAACTGCGCAATCTGCCACTTGAGAACGCTCCACCAACTGTAAGTGTTTAAGTTTCTGCTAACCGTTTTGTTTATTAAGTTGAGTTCGTTATTATGTATAGGATTTTCTTGAAATTGTGAGAGGGAATCAAGGTGATGCAAATGTTAGGGGTGACGCTCTCGATCGTCTAACTGAGCTAGTCGACGTTCAGTCACGCATAATGGGACGCATGATGGCAGATAATGGGAACAACAACCATACGAATACTCCACGTGACACCAGTGGAGACAGATTCCAGCGACTCCAACCGCCTATGTTTGATGGATTATCGACGGACCCAACTCACGCTGAGAAGTGGATCCAACAGATTGGCGAATGTTCAGCTACGCAGAAGTGGAGGAGAATAAGAAGGTTATATGTGGTACGTTTCATCTCACCAAGAATGCTAGATTTTGGTTGGACACTGTACAGTCGACTATCGAGGCAATGGATTAGAGCGGATTCAAGAGGATTTTCTATGAGAAGTATTTCGACCGCAGTGTGAGGAAGGAAAAGATGATGAATTCTCTCGGCTACGACAATATGGATCAGTGGCCGAATATGTTCAGAAGTTTGAATTATTATCTCGCTACGCAACACACTTGGTGGACACCGATGAAAACAAGGTACACCAGTTCATCCAGGGTCTGAGGATGGACCTTTTACGGGGGATCATGACGGGGGAATTTGATGAGGCACCGTATACGAAAGTGGTGGCCAAGGCTTATCAGTTGAAAGCCTTAGAAATGAAGTTCCAGAAACAGAGGGATTCGTCGAAGAGATTCCTTCGTGATGCCCCTCAACAACAACAAAGGGGTCAAAATTGGCAACCACAACAGCCACAGAACAAGGGCGTTAAGAGGCCCAATGAGACTGTTGCTTATCAGGACAAGGGAAAAAGACCAATGGGAGCTCTTCAGCTTCCTGTATGTCCATGTTACCAGAAAAGTCACATAGGTGAATGCAGGCTCTTTACCGGCCATTGCTTCCGGTGCGGCAAAGAGGGCCATCACGTCCATGATTGCCCAATGCTCGACACAAGGCCGAATCGTGCCATGCCAAGAGTTTTTGCAATGATAGAAGATGATGATGACACCCAGCACACAGCGATCACAGGTACAATTTTGATCTATAATTTACCTGCCTATACTTTGTTGGACATGGGGGCCACACACTCATTTGTGGCTAGGGACTTCCTGGTCAGGGAGAAATTTTATCTTGTGCCGACAAATCAGCCCTACAGTGTCATGTTACCATCCGGAGAATTTATGCACTCTGAGCAGGCAGTGTGTCACGACCCAAACCCAAAAGGGTCACAACTAACGTGTTCATGATCGTAAATCCTATTCTGGACACACCATTTTTTTTAAAACTGACTGTACTATAAATTAAGTCTATTAAAACAAATAAAAATCGTGCTCAAAACTCATTTGAAACTCTTTAAAAATAAACCTAACACGTTAGAAGAAAGCAGAGAAGGAATAGAAACGGAATGGTCTAAATCTTAAAAGCTGAAACAAATCACTAGGGGCTGATCAACATCGACCGAATTCATCTGCCGAACACATCGACCGATTTCATCGTCTAGACTACATCGCCCAGACTACATCGACAAGACTACGTCATCCAGACCACGTCGTCTAGACTAAGTCGTCCAGACTACGTCGTCCAGACCACGTCGTCCAGACCACGTCCTCCAGACTACGTCGACCAAACTACATCGACCAAATCACGTCGACCAAACCACGTTGTCCAGACTACGTCGTCCAAACTACGTCGTCCAGGTCACGTGACTTTATTGTCCACAGTCCACGTGACTTCATCGTTCACGGGTTACATAGTATCATCGTCCACAGACTAAAATCCATAGACTTACTTAAATTTATCGTCCACAGACCACGTGACTTTATTGTTCACAGTCCACGTGACTTCATCGATCCCAGATTTGGACTACAACTTTGGACGACAACTTTGGATGATAAACTCTATCGTTCATGATATCATCACCCATAGACATTGTTACGCCCCATTTCTCATGATGCATAAAAACATGGGCCAAGGGCCCAAGGAAGGAGGGGCGCGGCATCCTCCTTAGGCGTGCTAAAATATTCTAAGTGTTGGTGGGCACTTGAAGCACATGGGCTGGATCACTTGGAGTGGGGTAGTCCAAATCTGGGCGCTGCGCGCTGGCCCAGGCGCATATGGCGCTGGGCCGAGCGCTAGGTGCTAGGCCGATGGGGCAGGCCCACTCGAGAAGGTAGAATGGCATTTATGTTAGTGCTTCATTTATGTTAGTGCTTATTTATGTTAGTGCTCATATTCATGTTAGTGCTCACATTCATGTTAGTGCTCTCATTTATGTTAGTGCTTATTTATGTTAGTGCTTGCACTTATGAAGATTCATGTACATGGCCTTGGCCATTTGTGTATAAATAGGCCATGAGCAACCAAGCCAAGACAACAACTTCGAGTGGAAGAGTGTCTTGAGCTTTGTGGTTTGCCTTGGAGAGAAATTGTTTCCTAGTTCTTATATTTGAGTATAAGGAGGGTTGGGGTTTTCCCGTAAACACTTTGTCTCTTTTATATTCCGCATTATTGAGAGGAGGGGCTGGCCTAGTCGAGGACTTGGCGCCATCACTCGGTGAAAATTCTGGCAAGAATTTAACCGTGTGACAACTTGGTATCAGAGCGCGGTTTCATTGGGAACAAACCGACCACAAATAGATGGATTCTCTTCCGCAAGGAACCTTGGAGGCTATTCTTGCGAGGCTCGAAGTGTTGGAGAGCCTAATGGGCGTTTCAATGGTGACATCGGAGGACAAGCCATTGATCGTGGGTCACCGAACGATGAGATTGGCGTTGGATGAATTCCAAGCATCGGTGGGGGCGGATATTCTTGCTATCGAGCAACGCATGGAGGGCTCTATCGAAAGGATAGACAAAGGGTTGGCTCGGATAGGCAAGGAGGCGGTTGGTGGTTCAAGTCGGAGGTTGGGAACCTCGGCCACACAATATAAGGTTCCGGAGCCAAAACCTTATAATGGAGACCGCAATGCAAAGGAGGTTGAGAACTTTCTTTGGGACATGGAGCAATACTTCATGGTGGCTGGAATTGAGGAGGAAAATCAAGTCACGATCACAAGCATGTACTTGGTGGGGGATGCCAAGTTATGGTGGCGGCAAATCCAACACATGGAGCCACGAATTGACACTTTCGAGCTTTTCAAAAGAGAGTTGAAAGATCGGTTCTTACCTCTTAATTCGGAATGGACGGGTAAGGAAGCTTTGAGGGGGCTTAAACAAACGGGTTCGGTGCGCGAATATGTAAGGGAATTTAGCTCTATTCTACTTGATATTCGGGAGATGCACGAGAGTGACAAGTTATTTAACTTTGTGGCGGGTCTTCAACCATGGGCTCAAGTGGAGTTGAGGCGGCATGGGGTAAAGGACGTTCAATCGGCCATTTCTATAGCCGAGAGTTTGGTGGACTACAAAGCCATGTCCTCATCTGAGAAGAAAGGGAAGGAGGACAAACATTTGGGTAAGGCACATGGTGAGAGCAAAGAGAAGGGGAAAACATCTCAAGGTGCTTTCAAGTCGGTGGGAGGTGATCAATCACAACCAAGGAAGACTTCGGGGTGCTTCATTTGTGGAGGATCTCACTTTGCAAGAGAGTGCCCAAGCAAAGGCAAGGTGTCCACATTGCGGGTTAGAGGAGAGGACTCCGACGGAGAGGAGGTGCCTCGAGCTAACTCCATGCAACTTGTCAAGACCATTTCTAGTGGTGATGAAGAGGTGTATCGAGTGAATTCATTTCAACTACTAGACACCGTTGTGGAGCAACAAAAGGGGGCGGGTGGTCCCCTTGCAAGGAAGTGATGAGGAGACTTTCGGGTTCCGTAAAGGCCTTCGGAATCCATGGTGCATTTGACCGAGCCAAGGTGGGCGAAGTGGATGCAAAGGGGAGGCAAAAGTGGTCGCTAAGCAACTCAAATGGACATGAGGAAGGAAAGGACTACGGCATTTGACGAGTTTTGTCAAAGGTATCATCATCAACAAAAGCTAGCCGAGGAGGGTTTGTTGAAGCTTTTGGGCGTGGGAGCCGAGTGATGGGAGGGCGCGAGTCTTTGGAGGAAAGCCAATTACCGTGCATAGATGTGGAACATCCAAAATCAAATGGGTGCTACAATTGTTTGAAGACAACTTGAAGTGGGCCTATGGAAGCTACGTGGGAGGACGTGGGTCTATGGCATTTCAAGAGGTGGACCTAGTTGGGGGTTGACGAGGACATCAACCATGATAAGTGGGGGAGATTGTTACGCCCCATTTCTCATGATGCATAAAAACATGGGCGAAGGGCCCAAGGAAGGAGGGGCGCGGCATCCTCCTTAGGCGTGCTAAAATATTCTAAGTGTTGGTGGGCACTTGAAGCACATGGGCTGGATCACTTGGAGTGGGGTAGTCCAAATCTGGGCGCTGCGCGCTGGCCCAGGCGCATATGGCGCTGGGCCGAGCGCTGGGTGCTGGGCCGATGGGGCAGGCCCACTCGAGAAGGTAGAATGGCATTTATGTTAGTGCTTCATTTATGTTAGTGCTTATTTATGTTAGTGCTCACATTCATGTTAGTGCTCACATTCATGTTAGTGCTCTCATTTATGTTAGTGCTTATTTATGTTAGTGCTTGCACTTATGAAGATTCATGTACATGGCCTTGGCCATTTGTGTATAAATAGGCCATGAGCAACCAAGCCAAGACAACAACTTCGAGTGGAAGAGTGTCTTGAGCTTTGTGGTTTGCCTTGGAGAGAAATTGTTTCCTAGTTCTTATATTTGAGTATAAGGAGGGTTGGGGTTTTCCCGTAAACACTTTGTCTCTTTTATATTCCGCATTATTGAGAGGAGGGGCTGGCCTAGTCGAGGACTTGGCGCCATCACTCGGTGAAAATTCCGACAAGAATTTAACCGTGTGACAGGCATTATCGCCCACAGAATGGACGAATATCTTCGCCCACAGAATGGACGACTATTTTTGCTTACAAAACAGAACACATAGACAACCGATCAATCGCCCTCCCTGGCGAACGTTCGGCTAGCTCTTTGGAATTAACTCTATAAATAATCTCACATCTCATTTCAAATGAAAACCATTTTACTCGTAAAAACATAATGTACGTAGCGGAAGACTTAAAGAAAATAGACGAAAAACCTTTAATCCTTGAATCCTTTATAGCTCATTAACATCAAGATTCTTTTCTACTTATACTTCCATTTCATTGTCTTATACCATGATAGACTAAGAGCACCTCGGGTCAAATCGCTTCCCAGCCACAAAATCCTGCCATGAGCATCATCCAGCAACCAGACTTAAACATCTTCATTCGGTTTGAGGTCCTCACCTTCCAACTCATCACCTACATCATAAGGTTTAAACTATAAGTCTAATGCTTAGTAAGGAGTGCAACATATACATAAATGCTCATGAATGCATACTTAATAAAAGTCATGTTTGTGTTCCTGTTCTTGTTTCGTATATAAGGGAAAAGGGGGATTTACGCAAGAGTAGGCACTGGCACTAACTTGCCCTCGTCTACCTGGTAGACCACATAACTTGCCCTTGTCTACCTCGTAGACCGTATAACTTGCCATAAACATGCCCTGTGCCATACTTGCTTACTACCCGCACTGGACCATTGTATACATTACATGTTCTTTACTTATTTTTACCGAAATCATGCATGTAGAAACATTTCATATGCATATCGATGGGAAAAACGTGATGCATGTACATGAATGCGTAAAGGAACATTACACCATAGAAAACGAACAATCATCATGTATCATATCATAAAAATATACTGTATTTATCACAGTATAACACTCAACAGTCCACAAACATCAAGCAAATCTTTGAAACCATATTCCTAGTACTCTTGTAATGTAGGGCCCTAATGGCCAGGTCCTTAACACACTCACTTACCTGAACTCCTTAGCAATGCCGTGCCTTCACTTGAATTCTTCTCCACCTAAGACATTTCATATTCCAATGTTAAATATATCCTGAATAATCTAAACTCAAAGGTAGTAAAATCCTAACTAAAGAAATCATCCTAAAATCTAGTTTAAACCTCTAAGTCGTTTAGTCGAGCACCTTGTGTGCATAGCTTAATCTTCACTAGTATTGATGGCATTAGTGTGCTAAAACTACCAGATTCATACTAATATCAGAATCTCATAATCTAACAATTGACAATATTCAGAATTCTATCATCAATGTCAAAACTCAAAGACACTGTCATTATCCTAACATCGTCTGATTCTCAATATTCAAACATCAACCAAAATCATTCCTAAATCGAAGACCAAATAAATGAACCATCTAAACTTTACCTAGAGCTTTAGATTTTGAAAAGGGTGGAGGAAGAGCTGATCAATGGTGGAGGAAATCGGTGTCTGCAACCGGAGAGAAGGTTTTGGAGGAAATTGCCTAGAGAGGAAAAAGTCGGCTACAGGATCGGGTGGGAGGTTTAAGTGAGGTTTTAGACTTTCCTTTTTCTATTTATATCGATTCAAATCAACTTTAGTTACAATCTTGCCACTAAACGTACTTTTCTCTCAAAATAAGTAATACCCGTCAATAGATCCTCGTTATTTTCTTATTCCACAAACCACCCCAAAAGTAATCTTCGAAATAAATACCTGACCGAAGTGTTGGTTGTTACACAGTGCAGGGCGATATAGTGTCAGTAGAGGACCAGAACTTGTATACCAATCTTATCGTTATCGGTATGAAAGGATACGATGTAATTATGGGAATGGATTGGCTGTTTAGACATCATGCCACCATCAATTGCAGGTCCGGGCTTGTGTCCTTTAAACGCCTGAATGAGAAAGAGTTCTCATATCATGCTATACCAAAGAAACACAGTATGCCTGTTATATCCTCCTTGAAAGCTCAACAGCTGATGAGATCAGGATGCATCAGATTTCTTGCCCACGTAGTGGATGTTCAAAGGCAAGGTAAGGTGGAACTTCAAAATATTCCAGTAGTTAGAAACTTCTCAGAGGTCTTCTTAGACGACTTACTGGGTTGCCACCAGATCGTGAGGTTGAGTTTTAAATCGAAGTATGTCCTGGTGCTGAACTAGTATCAAAGAACCCGTACCGTATGGTGCCAATTGAGTTGAGGGAGTTGAAGGCTCAGCTAAAGGAGTTGGTGGACAAGGGCTTCGTAGCACCAGTCCTATTTGTTAAAAAGAAGGATGGGTCCCTACGCATGTGTATTGATTACCGTGAGCTGAACAAGTTGACTATCAAAAATAAGTACCCATTCCCGAGGATCGACAATCTATTTGACCAGCTGCAAGGGGCTCGGGTATTCTCAAAAATTGATTTACGCTCCGGTTATTACTAGTTGAAGGTCAGAGCTGATGATATTCCAAAGACCGCATTCAGGACCCGATACGGACACTATGAGTTCTTGGTGATGTCGTTTGGATTGACTAATGCCCCGGCGGCATTTATGGACCTGATGAACAGGATATTCTAGGATTTTCTGGACAAGTTTGTGATCATCTTCATTGACGACATCCTGATTTATTCTCAGAATGAGGTAGAGCACAAAGAGCACTTGGCGATTGTGCTATCAACTCTGAAACAACACCATTAGACCCAGAAATGATACATTAGAAGAATCTTTTGACATCAATAGGTTGATTGTTTCGCTTTTGTATCTTCCAAAAGAACAAAAAGATCTTTCAGAGCTCTTTACTGGATTCGAAAGAGAGTACTTGGGTACTCCCAATAACAAAAAAATGTATCATACCTGAATCTAACTGGGGTTTGTGGTGGTGGAAGAACTGGGTCAGAAAAAAGAGGGATTCTAGTTGTAAGATATCTAATGAAACCGTAGTTGGAATTGAGATCTCATTCAAAGAGAAAGATATCGAATATATGAAGTTTCTTTTTATATATTATATGGATTATCATATCCGCAAGGACCATGATTGGGAATTGTTTGATCATCTTTCTCTGAGGAAAAGGCGAAACATAATCAACTTGAATTCGGGACAGCTATTCGAAATCTTAGTGAAATACTAGATTTGTTATCTCATGTTTGCTTTTCATGAAAAAATACCAATTGAAGTGGAAGGCTTCTTCAAACAAGTAGTTTGGTCAACTATTCAATCAAATGATATTGAGCACGTTTCCCATCGCTTCTCGAGAAACAAGTGTACTATTTCTTTGGAAAAATGTGCTTAATTTCATGTGGCAATTCCACCAAGATTGGAGGAAGAATCCGCATGAAAAGGATTTTTTTAGGAACATATCGAGAGAGAATTGGATTTGGTTAGACAATGTGTGGTTGGTAAACAATGATCGATTTTTTAGTAAGGTACGGAATGTATTGTCAAATATTCAATATGATTCCACAAGATCTAGTTTCGTTCAAGTAACAAATTCTAGTCAATTGAAAGTGTCTTCTGATCAATCCAGAGATCATTTTGATTCCATTAGGAATGAGGATTCAGAATATCACACATTGACAATACGCATGAAATTTGAAATTTACTTGAATTCAAACATGAGGGTAGCAATCAAGTAAAAAAAGTAAAATGAATATACTTGAACTGTTTGTCATGGATAAAGACAAAACCATTGGTCAAATATTTACTCAATTCACTATCATTACAAATGATTTGATGGCTCTTGGTAGGTTTTACCCTAGTGTAACACCTGGTTCTATTGAACCAATTTATTTTATCAACTAATGGTGTACGTTTTATGGAAGAAATTAGGAGAAATAGTGGTTAGGTTAAAGCGTGACTAAGCAAGGGCACAATTGTAATTGAGGATTTATTTGTGGATAACGTATTTAAGGGGAAGGGTTCTGTGATTAATGCTTAGTAGCCGCCACATTACTTCTCTCCCTTATTCGGTGCTTTGCCGACTTCTCTCCCGGCGACTTCCTTCCCGATTTCTCCAACCTATGTGAGTTTTGCTTCGATTTCTTGTTATTTTAGTTGTTAGATAACAGAGGGGTTGTAAATGTGTGTTTTGAGAATGCTATGAGTGAGTGTTGGATTCGGGTTTTGTGATAAATCGGGGAATGCTCGAAGAACAGAGCTCCCAACTAGCTTCCTTAGATTTCTGGATGGTTTATGATGAAGTTTAGTGAAGATTTAATTAATACTCTGTCTATGATTTTAGGTTTGAGCAAACTCCCGAAGTAGCTTACAACCAAACATTTTCCAGGAGACCAGGTAAGTAGAGTATGTGTGTGCCTACGAGCCTACATCACAAAACAGTCAGATATATGTATGTTTGTATGATTTTTAGTTTGGCATGTATCATGTTTTTTAAAGAATACAAAAATGCATTTACATATATAACAGCATGGTAAGGCATGAGTAGATTGAATTAGATTAACTATTAAGGGAATTAATCCGCCCCTTAATCGAGACAGAGGATATTTATACTTTGGAAAAAATGATCCACTTCCCATCGAACAGGGGGATTAAGAACAGCTATTAAGGGAACTAATCCTCCCCTTAATCGAGTAAAAGGATATTTTTACTTTGGGAAAAATGATATGCTTCCCATCGAATAGGGAACGAACATAAATACAACATGAGATATAAGAGTAGAAACTGCATGAACAGGGTTTATGTTTCAGCATTTCATTTCATTATTGCTTTACTTATTTAGCATTAGGCTAATAGATGAGTTTTGTGATGTAGGTGCTGAAGTGATTACAGGTGAATTCTCTGAGTATAATGAAGAATAGACGTAGTTGGTTGAGCGCATCCATGCCACGATCTGGTGCACTGATGAGGCGGTTTAACCAATGGTAGTATGTGTGGAACTTAATGGACAAATGTTTAGCTAATATGTGCTGAGAATTTTAATGACAACGGTCGTTTTATTGTTTTGATAAGTTTTTTTTGAAATTATTCTGATAATGAAACATGGTTGGTTCTAGCTGTAGCTTTCTCTGGAACCTGAGTAAGTATGGATTTATGTTGTCTTGAATGGTTGCTGTCAAAATTATAAGTCCTCTTAGTAGTCAGAATTGTCCACCGATTAGTGTATAATCGGTTGAGTTATGTTTCTGTCATAGGAATAGTCGTCCAAACTGTAGGTGAAAATAGTCGTCCAAAGTTGTAAGTGAAAACAGTCGTCCATTTTGTGGAAAAGAATAGTCGTCCGAAAATTAGTCGTCCAAAGTTGTAAGTGAAAACAGTCGTCCATTCTGTGGACAAGAATAGTCGTCCAAAGTAAGTAGTCACGTGGACAGTGAACGTTAAAGTCACGTGGTCCGTGGACGACAAATTTAAGTAAGTCTATGGACGTTCGTCTGTGGACGACGAATTTATGTAACCCGTGGACGATGAAGTCACGTGGACTGGGGACATTAAAGTCACGTGGTCTGTGGACGATAAGTTTATGTAGACGTGAACGACGAGGATCAGCTGTCCCAAGATGTGAGAAAATTGTCATAGAGATTAGTGGAAGAGTCATCGTCCAAAGTTGTTGTCCAGAGTGTTGCCGAAACGTTGTCGTCTAAATTAACGTTGTTTGAAGTGATATCGTCCAAAGCGATCTCGTTCAGCGTACGTCGTCCAGAGTTGCGACGTCTAAGGTCGCCTGTCCAGAGTTCGTCGTCCAAGGTTGTGACGACAAACTCTGTGGATGCCAGACCACTCAGTAGCATTGAACTGGCTGTAGTTGTCGCAGAGATGTTTCGAACGATTTTATATTTAAAAATTTGTTAGTCTGTTTTTGTAATGACTCTGTTTTACGTAAATGTATTCCGCTGAAGTATTTTAACCGTTTAAATGACAATGTTTTATATCGATGGATAAAACTTTAAATTTTTTCAGAATTTCCTAGTTCAGTTTAGTGAGTGTGAGTAGCAAACCGAGTTGATTAATTCGGGGCGTTATACCTAGTGAAGAGTTGGTGAGACAAATACCTTGGGGCCTACCAAGATCATGTCAAACAAAAGGTGATGAAATTCAAAAAGCATCAAAGTACTCAGGATGGAGGAACTCATTGGATCTCTTATAACACACGAGATTATTATGTACGTTAACGAGAAGGAAGAGCAAAAGGAGAAAGAAGTCTCTAAGAAGAAAGATATAGCTCTCAAAGGCTCATCAAGCAAACAATTTGAATTAAAAAAAAAAAAGAGGATGATGACGAGGAGATTGTGTTCACCACTCAAAAGTTCAACAAGTTTATTTAACAAAGAAATGGGCAAGAGAAAAAGTTTACTAATAGAGAGTGACCACAAAAATAAAAGAAGTTTATTTGCTTTTAGTGTAGAAAGTCGGGACATTACAAAGTCGATCTCCCACAAGCCAAGAAGACACCAAATGTATTAAAAAAAGGAAGCTACGAAAGCCATTTGGGATGATAGCGATGAAAACACATGATCCAAAAAGGAAGTGGCAAAGATGTACTTTATGGCTATGGAAAATGAGGTACATGACTTTTAGTGATTTGGATGACGAAGATGATTTATTGGATGCATTTGATTAATTACTTAAATAGTTCAATTTGTTAAAATCTAAGTATATATTGTTGAAAAAAGAAATGTTGAATTGGTGAAAAAGCTTGCTAGAATTTCTTCATCACTTGTTCAATTTGCTTAAATCTAAGTATAAATTGTTGAAAAAATAAAATGTTGAACTGGTGAAAAAGCTTGCTCATTTCTTCATCACTTGAAATAGAAATAGTTGATTTGAATAAGAAAATTGATATTTGCATATCTAAGTACTTAAATTTACTAATGGTAGCAAAATCCTAAATATGCTATGAAGACAACAAAGAGTGACATTTGATAAAACTAGATTAGGTTGTGAACTATTTCAAAAGAATAACAATTATAAAAACTTCTTTGTTGAACCTTCTACTTGTCATGCATGCAACAAAATAGGTAATAAATCATTTGTTTGTCCAGAAAAATTCTTCTATTAAAATGACGTGTTTAAAAAAGAACAAAGATGAACGCTGAAGGACACAAAACGATTTGTGTTGTAACGCCCCCAAACCCACCCTGGCTCGGTGCGCTACATAGCTCACTTTAATCTCAATAATTTAAAAAAAAATCGTACACAGCAGAATTTAAAACTAAATCTCCCGAAGCTCTCTTATGTCATACCTATCTGCCTAGACTCACTAATTTCCCTTAATTCTAACCTTTAAGCACCACGACGTCCTTCCCGAAAATTTCGGCAAAGTAACGCCTAAAAATGGCGCCTCCAAAATACTAGGTACCTGCAACTAAATACATTCTCAACCAGATCCAGAATACTCTTACTTAACTAACCAGCATACGAAATCTCCAAATAGCAGTAAAGAGGGAAACTAAAATATGAACAGCTCTAAGTGAAGAAAGTCCACAGTATAGGGCGACACATCACCCTTAACTATGACTATATACAACAATTACAAATAGCTATACCATAACTATCAAAACATCAATCAAAATACAAAGCCCCACATTTCCCCGAATACCATGGTCGAGGCGCCCCGACAACTGCCCGCACCGATTTGCCCCGTGTGCCACCGACTGCCGCCTAATCCTGTCTCCCACATCTAGCACACCTGTAACTCTGTCGTCACCTACACCACAGAACACACACACACACCACAACTCTCACACGTAACCCTAACACATGCAGTTTCTAACCCTCGGTTACTCTGGTTTCATATCCATTCCTTCTATCTTTCATAGAACCCATCACGCATGCTAACCTCGTACCTTAACGCGACTGGGTGACTCACACAGCGTCCCTTGCAGGTTCCACCCTAACGCGACTGGGCAACTCCCATGGAGTCCCTCGCAAGTGCCACCCTAACGCGACTAGGCAACTCCCTTAGAGTCCCTCGCAGGTGCCACCATAACGTGACTGGGCAACTCAACTATAGTCCCTCGCAGGTACAACCTTAACGCGACTGGGCAACTCCCCTAGAGTCCCTCACAAGTACCACACTAACGTGACTGGGCGACTTAACTATAGTCCCTCGCAGGTACCACCTTAACGCGACTGGGCAACTCCCTTGGAGTCCCTCGCAGGTGCCACCCTAACGCGACTGGGCGACTCAACTATAGTCTCTCGCAGGTACCACTCTCAAACTACTATTTCTAGCCTAATCCAACTAAAACCTAACTAAACAGGCCACTAATTTGGGTTCGGTAAAAACCGACCCGAAACTTCAAACGTCCATAACATTCGCGTCGGATATCGGAATCGAATGACTACAGCGGCCACGTACTCCTCTAATAACCTATTTTAACCTGCCAAAAGGAATTTTAAAACAAACGACCGTAGCTAGGTCAAAACTGGCAAAACCTGAACTGCCCTAAGTCGGAAATTTTCTCCTTCCCGATTTTCCATCAATTTTTACTCGTTTCCTCACCAATCGACCACCCTCACACCCAGTGGCCCGTTTAGTTAGGTTTTAGTTGGATTAGGCTAGAATTAGTAGTTTGAGAGTAATTTGTGAATGTAAGTTTGATTTTAATGAAGTTTGAATATTTGTCGTAGGTTGAGCCGTAGGTAGATAGGGAACTGAGCGTCCTCAGTGTGCTAGGACGCCAGGTAAGTAGAGGACGTTTGTGTTTAGATTTCGGGCCTACACCACGGAACGATAGGATTTATTTTGTGATAATTGTTGTTGGTTGTTTGTTGTTTGTTGTTTGGTTGTCTTCTTTGTTGTGGTTGTCTTATTTGTTGGTTAAGCATTGTTGGTTGTTTGTTGTTTGTTGTTGGTTGTTTTTTTGTTGGTTAAGCATTGTTGGTTGGTTGTTGTTTGTTGTTTGGTTGTCTTCTTTGTTGTGGTTGTCTTCTTTGCTGGTTAAGCATTGTTGGTTGTTTGTTTGTTGTTTGTTGTTTGTTGTTTTCTTTGTTGTGGTTGTCTTCTTTGCTGGTTAAGCATTGTTGGTTGTTTGTTTGTTGTTTGTTGTTTGTTGTTTTCTTTGTTGGTTAAGCATTGTTGGTTGGTTGTTGTTTGTTGTTTGGTTGTCTCCTTTGTTGATTAGGCATTGTATTGAGACTGAAACTGATAAGTTGAAGGGCAATGTGGCAATATGGTTTTGTGGAGTTGCGTTAAGGTGGCACCTGCGAGGGACTCTAGGAGAGTCGTCCAGCCGCGTTAGAGTGGCACCTGGGGTGTGGTTTAGTGTGAGTCGCCCAGTCGCATTAGGGTGGCACCTGCGAGGGACTCCAGGGGAGTTGCCAAGTCGCGTTAAGGTGGTACCTGCATATAATCCAACGAGATTCTAAGGCTTTACATAGGAAAACCCGAATTCCCCATATTGGAGCCCTCGGTTTTTCGCTCAATCCAAGCTCACCAATGCTCGGCAACCATCGCTGGCGTTAAGCTCGGTTAATTGACGCCAAGAACGGCCAAAAGCAGCTAGTAATCAGAGCTCAAACGAGCTCGTCCCTCTCAGCCCTAAATCGAATTAAAAACATGGCAAAAACCAAACTTACCAGGTCGGTTCGTGCGCGGAGTCAGCCGGAGACGCTAGCCCTTGGTTCGCCGCCGTTGTCTGGCCGGAGAACGTCGGAAACCACAGCAGTTTGATCGGCGATCGACGCCCTTCTCTCTCTCCCCTCTCCCCTGCTCCTCGCGCAACCCGAACGACAGAATGGCTTCGGCCATTCTGTTGTTTTCTTTTTATTTTTTTTTAATAATAATAATAATAAATTATAATAATAACATTAATGAAACTAACATTACCATTATGCCCTTCCAAAAATTCCGTTAAATCCCGTTCTTAAATTATAAATTTTCGTAAATTGACCCTCACCCCGTACCCAGCTTAAGTTCTCTACTGGGAATAAACTTAATAACTAATAACTTAAATTAATTAAATCTAAAACAATACACTTGGATGAAAAATTCTCGGGTGTTACAATCCACCCTCCTTACAAAAATTTTGTCATCAAAATTTGACGTACCTTATTCTTCTTCACTTCACTCACTCAAACTCTACTTTCTAGCTTCATGAGTTGCCACGCTGAGTCTCAACTATGCTACTGCCTAAATAATTTATCTGGTGCTCCTACTAACCTATTCCTACATCTCCAAACATGTACATGATTCATCCAAGCTCTCCATACATCCTCAATTACGTAAAACTAAAAGTCTACTGAGTAACGTTCTATATTTTAAGTCATCAAATTAAATTTCCACTCTAACTTACTATACCATTTAGAACTTATCACTTCCACCACTTGCATCTACTTACCTCGGACCATCCCCACGCTTCAGTCATCTTTCGAATACCATACTCGTACTCTAGGCCCTCACTACTTAGATCTTCAAAGTGTCCCCTCTAAGTTGGCACACATACATACATTATACTCAAATTGTCCAAGTTCTACCTCGCTTACCATCAAACGTATTCTACTCCCTCTTTTCCTCAATTTCCTTTCTACTCTATTATCTGATTACTCACTTCTCACTCTCCTATCACTCTCATCGCATATACTCATTCCCCCAAAAATCATGACATTTATTAGTTATTTTCTAACACAACTCTCCTACTCAAAGCTTTCACCACTTAAATCTATCAACTATTCTTTAAAAGCATACTATAAATTCTTAAATTATAATCACTAAACTCAATCTATCCAACCAATACTTCGGTCATCACCAAACACTTTCAATTTATTAGGTCTAAACTAATTCTTTCCTGACTTTACACTCGACACCCTAAATGATGTTGAGGCACTTTATTTCAACTCCAAAATTTTACATTAAAACTTCCATAATTCTCCAGAATTCCTAAGTTCTCTCGTATAACCTCCGTGTGAACTTTCTTTCCTTCCTATCATAACAGCGATTCAACCAATTCGCCTTGCCTCCCAACCATCTCCGCCTGCTTACTGACCAACTCAATAAGAAGTTTGACTGACTCATCAAGTTCACTTCTAGGTTGCTCTGGTTGTCTTGGGTTCCTTGGCATTTTGGTCTAATTCTGTACAAAGGTTCAAACAATCTAATCTTAGTTAATAACCTAACTAAAAAGGAAAGAAATACTTACAGTCGGTGAAGCACGTTGCACGGCGGCCGGCATTGTCGGGTAATCCTTTGAACGAATCGACCATTTTGCTCTGATACCATCTTGTAACAACCCCGAACCCACCCTGGCTCGGTGCGCTACATAGCTCATTTTAATCCCAATAATTTAAAAAAAATCGTACACAGCAGAATTTAAAACTAAATCTCCCGAAGCTCTCTTATATCATAACTAGCTGCCTAGACTCACTAATTTCCCTTAATCCTAACCTTTAAGCACCAAGGTAACCTTCCCGAAAATTTTGCCAAAGTAACGCCTGAAAATGGCGCCTCCAAAATGCTAGGTACCTGCAACTAAATACATTCTCATCCAGATCCAGAATACTCTTACTTAACTAACCAGCATACGAAATCTCCAAATAGCAGTAAAGAGGGAAACTAAAATACAAAAAGCTCTAAGTGAAGAAAGTCCACAGTATAGGGCAACATATCACCCTTAACTATGACTATATACAACAATTACAAATAGCTATACCATAACATTCAAAAAATCAATCAAAATACAAAGACCCACATTTCCCCGAAGACCATGGTCGAGGTGCCCCGACAACTGCCCGCACCGGCGTGGCCCGTGTGCCACCGACTGCCGCCTAATCCTGTCTCCCACATCTAGCTCACCTGTAACTCTGTCGTCACCTACACCACAGAACACACACACACGTAAGCTTACGCTTAGCAAGTAGGGGATAACAAAGATAAACATGCACAATACACCACAACTCTCATACGTAACCCTAACACATGCAGTTTCTAACCCTCGGTTACTCTGGTTTCGTTTCCATTCCTTCTATCTTTCATAGAACCCATCACGCATGCTAACCTAGCACCTTAACGCGACTGGGCGACTCACACAACGTCCCTTGCAGGTGCCACCCTAACGCGACTGGGCAACTCCCATGGAGTCCCTGGCAGGTATAAAGTCCCTCGCAAGTGCCACCCTAACGTGACTGGGTAACTCCCTTGGAGTCCCTCGCAGGTGCCACCCTAATGCGACTGGGCGACTCAACTATAGTCCCTCGCAGGTACCACCTTAACGCGACTGGGCAACTCCCCTGGAGTCCCTCGTAGGTGCCACCCTAACGTGATGTGCCCCGTAGGCCCATTACACGATCCCAGACCCGAGTCCACAATTTTATTAACACACTTGTCTCTTTTGCAGGTCATGGTTTGTGTGAAGACTTGGAGGACACCGTAGACGACTTGAAGAGGGAGATTAAAGCTGGGGACGTTGACCAACCAAAGCATCTACTCATGTGGAAAGACTAAAGAGGCACCTTAATTCTCACATGGGAATTTGTCTTCCCGAGCTTTGATATTTGTTGTTTTTTTCGAAATTTCGAACTTATTAGCAAACGTTGGCCTTCTTGTTTAAACTTTATTAGAAGCATGTTAGGATTAGATGGATGTTAGGATTAGATGAATGATAGGATTAGTTGGTGGCTTGGTTTGGCCCATTGAAGTTGAAGACATTGTTCAAGCCGACATGATGACCCATCATTCCCCTTACAAGCCCAAGCCCAAGCCCAAGCCCACCATTAGGTCTATATATTCATGGCATTGGTGTTTGTATCTTTTTTTGGGTTGATTTATGAGCACCCACGGATTTCTCTCTCAATAGAAGAAGAAACTTGGAGCAAAGAGCTTTCAAGGTAAGCTTGGTTGACAACAACCGAGGGGTTGCGCCCCCGAACCATTCTTCTAGCTTAGTAGCTAGTTGGAGTGGATTTTGCCATCTCCTTCTCCACTCTTTTGAGAGCGGAAAACAGCAAGGAGTGGCCATAACCGATTCCTTGAATCGAGTTCTCTTCCTTGGAAGAAACTATTGCCGGAAGCTCCATTGAAGCACTCACCGGTCGATTCTCGAAAAATGGTCCATAAATCTTTCGTCTTAACGAATCTGGACCATGATTTTCACCAGCACACACCTCACTCACTTCATAAGATTTACCTAAAATTTCTTTAAATTTCGAGCACGCTTGATATTTCTTTACATTTTCATTCTCGGATTTACTCGGATTTTTGTCACCTGGAGCTAACGGTCTTCCTTCGAGTTCTTGAGTCCTATTTGCAGGTCAGAGCTCATCAGGTGGTATCAGAGCTTGGATAGCTCCCTTAGGGTGAGGGAAACCAGATCGGTTTGGTTTTCCAAACCCATTTGGTAGCCCAAAACCGAGGCACCAAAACCGGGTGCTTGCTGTTCTTCATTTTCGGTTTGGTGTTCTTGCTGTTTTTCTTATCTTCTCTTTTAGTTTCTTGCAAAGATTATTTCCAGAACGTTTTTTGTTAGTTTTCTACAACTTGAGCATGGGTTTTTAAGTTTCATTTCCATCATTTTCGTGCTACAAGTTTTCGTTCCCTTTTTGGTAGAACAAACCCTAACAAACTTAGTACTTGCTGTTTTTCTTTCTCTTTTCGGTTTGCTGACTTGGCTGCTGTGTATCTTACTTTTCCAGCACTTAAGAACATTTTGTTATAATCACAGATCTGAACATTAAAAAATATGTTTGATTAACAACATTTTGTGTTGGTTTAAGTTGCTGTTTAGTGGTTAAAGTTGATGTTTAGTGGTTTAAGTTGTTGTTTAGTGTTCTAGCTTAATGTTGTTGCATATTTAAATCCGAGCTTCATGTTTATAATGTTCTGTTGATGCAGTCTTAGTACATTAATCTGCTGAGAATAATTGGTAAAGTAAAACGTTGCTAAAATGAGCAAATGCTAGTAAAAATGCATAACCTAAACTAGCCTCTACTTTTGGTGTTTGCTTTATGTCGCTTTCACTTTGTATTTGGATGAAATTTAAATTAGTAAGGTTCTGTTGGTAAGATATTTGCTTGTAATTGCATGTTTGTGAACATATGTATTAAGTTCACTAAGACGTTAAAGAGCATGTACGAATCGATTATCTCTGTTTAGTGGATTTAAACTTGTTTGATATTGAATTTGACCTTTCCCGCTTAAAACAGCCGTAACTTTGGCTACGAGTGTCGGATTTTTACGTGCCACCCACCAAATCAAAGCTCTCGAAGACCTCTAAAACTGAAATTCAATCATCCTTTGACCCCCAAAAAACGTCGTTTAGGCCCTCAAAAATGCGTTTCAAAATTTCTGGATTGGAATTCTAGTTAGGTTCACCATTTTTCCCTTTCCTAACACTTTAGGATCAACTTAAACCTAATTAAAATCTTCCTTCCTAAGACTTTAGAAATCACATGAATGAAGACTAGAAGTGCAATTAACCGAGAGCTAAACCAAGATATGAATCAAGAACCAAACCGAGATAAGGACATTCCCCAACCCGAGACTCACACCCCGCAAGAGGGAGAGTCTAGCATGCAAGGACAATTAGATGGTCTTAGTGGAGAAGTTAACCATATAGGCCAACAACTTAAGGACTTAACCCTTAGCATGAAACACATAATTGAAGTCCTTAATACAAGAATTCCAAATGAAGCGATCCGAGAACCCCCACCTCGATTTAGACCCAAAAATCCTAGGAGACGATTTCAAGAACCATATCCCACCTCGGATGAAGAAAGACCTGAGTATCCTAGGAGACGAAACCCGCTTTATGAGGAGGAGGAAGAATGGACCTTAGATGAAGAAGAGACTTTTCAACCAAATAAACGAAAGGATCAAGAGGACCTTAGAAATGTCAAGCTACATATACCCCCATTTGACGGGACATGCGATGGAGATACCTTTCTAGAATGGATTGATAAGGTAGAGAAAGTTTTCGACTATTATGAGTACTCCGATAAAGTAAAGATCCAATTAGTATCCGTAGAGCTATCGGGATATGCAGCCCTCTGGTGGTCCAATATTCAGCTCCAAAGACGACGGATAGGAGATACCCCCATTACGACATGGAGAGCAATGAAGTCGCTCATGACTAAGAGGTTCATACCTATCCATTATTGTCAAGATCTATTCCTTCAAATCCAAAACCTACGACAAGGAACTCGATCCGTTGAGGCTTACCTAGCTGAATTTGAAACTCTAAGGATAAGAGTAGATATGGAAGAACTTGAGGAGCAAGTTATTGCTAGATTCATTCAAGGCCTGAATAGAGACATAGGAGATACCGTTGAAATACACCCGGCAGAGTCCTTAGATGCAATTGTTCATATGGCCATGACGATTGAGCGACAGCTCAATAGAAAGAGGAAATCCACCTACCCTCCTAAGTTTACCCCCGACATTCCACCCAAAGTCACCCCTAAGTCACCCGCGCCAATCAAGCCCTTTGACAAGGCTGAAGGAAAGAAGCCTTTTAATCCTAGTTGGCCACTTAAGGAGTCCAGTAGCAAAACGTTAGTCGATAAAGCCAACCCACTTAGAGCGAGAGAAATCAAGTGTTGTAAATGTCAAGGTCTGGGTCATTATATGGCTCAATGTCCGAATCGATGGGTGATGATTATCAAGGAAAATACGGGAGAAGTTGAGAGTGAGGATGACCACGAGGTAGGAGTAGAGGACAAAGATGTCGAAGAGAGTGACACTGAGGACGAAGTCGTTCGCGCTCCTGAGGGACCCTTGTTGATGGTTAGGAGGCGAGTCTTTGTGACTAAGAATTTAGGAGAAAATTGCCAACGTGAGAATATCTTTCATAGTAGATGTGTTATCAAGGAAAAGATATGCTCTTTAATTATAGATGGAGGAAGTTGTGCCAACGTGGCATCTGACGAGTTAGTTAAGAAGTTAGGATTAGAGACAACTACGCATCCCCACCCTTATAAGTTACGATGGTTAGATGATATGGATGATGTTAAGGTCTCTCGACAAGTGAGAGTAGATTTTGCTATGGGAAAATATCAAGATTCTGTTTTATGTGATGTCGTGCCCATTAGTGCTAGCCACTTGCTTCTTAGACGATCGAAGAGTGAACCACAATGGATATTCTAACTACTATTCCCTGAAGTTTGGTGGTAAAACAATTAAGTTAGCACCTTTTGACCCCCGAGGAAATATCCAAAGACTATGCCGCTAGAAAAGAAGCGAAGAATAAAGCAAATCTTTTTATGACTAGATCGGAGATAGAGGCATCGGTGCTTCGAGGAGATCCCATGATCCTTATACTATTTTGAGATAGAGTTATGGAGCTAGGAGTAATCTTTGACCCTGTAAAGAAGTTGCTCAATCAATTCCAAGATGTGTTTCCTGAGGAACTGCCCCAAGGATTACCACCTCTACGTGGTATAGAACATCAAATTGACCTCATACCCGGGGCCACGTGTGATGACCCGAATATGCACGTATGGGTACGATGGCTTCACGAACCGGAACCTGGATGGCGGTACGTCCGCGCGGGCGAACCGGAAGGTGACAGGTCGTGAAAAGGGGGTCGTCACAATCCCACATCACTTGGGGAAGTATGTGAAAATGAAACATATGTAAAGAGACCCTTCCAACATAGCAAGACGCGTTTTGGAGCACAATTGGCAACGGATCCCATAAGAACTCCGAAGTTAAAAGTGTTTTGGCGAGAGCAATTCCAGGTTGGGTGACCTTCTGGGAAGTTCTCACCAAACAAAGCCGTGAGGGGAGGATATTGGGCTGCAGCCCAATCCCCAGAGCGGACAATATCTTGCTGGGAAAAAGGGTCGTTACAAATGGTATCAGAGCCTGTACCCAACCGGAAATGTGGCCAACGAGGACGTTGGGCCCCCGAGGGGGGGTGATTGTGATGACCCGAATATGCACGTATGGGTACGATGGCTGCACGAACCGGAACTCGGATGACGGTACGTCCGCGCGGGCGAACCGAAAGGTGACAGGTTGTAAAAAGGGGGTCGTCACAATCCCACATCGCTTGGGGAAGTATGTGAAAATGAAACATATGTAAAGAGACCCTTCCAACATAGCAAGACGCGTTTTGGAGCACAATTGGCAACGGATCCCATAAGAACTCCGAAGTTAAAAGTGTTTCGGCGAGAGCAATTCCAGGTTGGGTGACCTTCTGGGAAGTTCTCGCCAAACAAAGCCGTGAGGGGAGAATATTGGGCTGCGGCCCAATCCCCAGAGCGGACAATATCTTGCTGGGAAAAAGGGTCGTTACACCACGCTACCTAATAGACCGGCTTATAGAATGAACCCCGAAGAAACCAAGAAACTCCAAGATCAAGTTCAAGATTTATTGGATAAAGGATACATACGAAAGTCAATGAGCCCCTGTGCAGTTCCCTCACTTTTAGTACCCAAGAAAGACGGCACAATGAGGATGTGCGTTGACAGTCGAGCTGTGAATCAAATCACCGTAAAGTATAGATACCCCATTCCTAGGCTCGAGGATATGTTAGATGAGCTCAGTGGAGCCTCAATATTTTTTAAGGTGGACCTTAAAAGCGGTTACCACCAAATTAGAATGAAAGAAGGTGACGAGTGGAAGACGGTATTTAAGACTAAGTACGGGCTTTTTGAGTGGATGGTGATGCCCTTCAGGTTATCTAACGCGCCCAGTACCTTCATGAGACTTATGCACCACGTGCTGAAAGATTTCCTAGGAAAATTTATTGTTGTCTATTTTGACGATATTTTGGTGTACAGTCTAGACCTCCCACAACACCTCAACCATCTTAGTGTACTTTTCCAAACCCTACGAAAAGCTCAATTATTTGAGAATTTAAGCAAATGCTCATTCACGCAAGATAAAGTTTATTTCTTAGGGTTTGTCATTTCTAAAGATGGCATGGAAGTCGATGTTGACAAGATCAAGGCAATTAAGGATTGGCCTACCCCCAACTCTTTAACCGAAGTAGGTAGCTTCCATGGTCTGGCCTCTTTTTACCGGAGGTTCATAAAAGACTTTAGGTCAATAGTCTCACCGCTCACTGATTGCACTAAGAAGGGAAAAGAGTTTACTTGGACCCCGACTTGCCAAAAGAGCTTTGATCTAATCAAGGGCAAGCTATGTCACTCGCCAGTGTTAGCACTCCCCGATTTTAACAAGGTATTTGAAATTAAGAGTGATGCTTCTAGAGTTGGCATTGGAGCCGTGCTCATGCAAGAGGGAAAACCCATTGCATACTTTAGTGAGAAACTGAAAGGAGCCATGCTAAACTACTCCACGTACGATAAGGAATTTTATGTCGTTATTAGAGCATTGGAGCATTGGCAGCACTACCTCTTGTCAAAAGAATTTGTTATCAATACTGATCATCAATCTTTACGACACATTAAGAGTCAACATAAGTTGAACAGGAGGCATGCTAAATGGGTAGAATTTTTGGAGAGGTTCCCGTATATTCTGAAGTATGTGAAAGGAGAAAATAATGTAGTCGCCGATGCACTTTCGAGGAAACGCATTCTCCTTACCGAGCTAGGGACTCAATTCTTTGGATTTGAATGGATCAAACATAATTACGAATCTAACCTTGACTTTGGATCTTATTACACCAAGTGCGAGGAAAAGGCTGAAGGAGAATATCGACTTATGGACGGCTATTTACTAAGGGCGGAAAAATTATGTATACCGCAAGGAAGCATGAGGCGAAGTCTTGTAAAAGAAGCCCATTGTGGAGGATTAGCGAGTCATTTTTGGGGAGAAGAAGACCCTCGATATGCTTAAGGAACACTTCTTTTGGCCACATATGAAAAGAGACGTACACCACATGGTGGAGACATGCGTCGTGTGCAAGAAAGCCAAGAGTAAGGTTCTACCACAAGGCTTGTATATGCCCTTACCCATTCCTTTGCAGCCTTGGACTGAAGTTAGTATGGACTTCATTTTGGGATTGCCACGAACTGCTCGTAATAAGGATTCGATCATGGTGGTTGTGGATCGTTTCTCTAAGATGGCACAATTCATTCCTTGTGCAAAAACGGATGACGCCTTTTCTATAGCTGACCTATTTTTCAAAGAAATCGTTCGCCTACATGGTATACCGCATTCCATAGTGTCGGACCGGGACACTAAATTTTTGAGCTCCTTCTGGACCACTTTGTGGAAGAAGTTGGGGACGAAGCTGTGTTTTAGCACATCTTTCCACCCCCAAACTGATGGGCAGACGGAAGTTGTTAACAGAACCTTAGGCTCCCTCTTACGCAGTATTGTAGGTAAGAAACTATCCAGTTGGGATGTAGTCCTTCCCGGATTGGAATTTTCTTACAATCTCACCCTTCATTCCACTACTGAGCAAACGCCCTTTGAGGTTACTTATGGGTTTAACCCATGTACTCCGTTGGACCTTGTTCCGTTACCCATTAATGAACTGGCCAACCCATCAGGAGCAAACAAGGCTGAACAAATTAAGAAATTACATGAGAACGTGCGTCAAGCCATCGAGAAGAGAAATGCGAGCGTGGCCAAACAAGTAAACAAAGGCCAAAAAGAGGTTATCTTCAATGAAGGAGACGTGGTTTTGTTGCACCTACGAAAAGATAGATTCCCCGACAAAAGAAAATCTAAGCTTCTTCCTCGTGCGGATGGACCCTTCAAGGTGTTGCAGCGGATCAATAACAACGTTTATAAGATTGAACTGCCTGGAGATTACGGAGTATCGGCAACGTTCAATGTCATGGACCTATCACCCTATATAAGCGATGACGAAAACTCCGAGAGGCCTGACTTAAAGGATTTGAGGTCAAATCCTCAATCACCTAGGGAGGATGATGTGCCGCGTAGGCCCATTACACGATCCCGGACCCGAGTCCACAATTTTACTAACACACTTGTCTCTTTTGCAGGTCATGGTTCGTGTGAAGACTTGGAGGACACCGTGGACGACTTGAAGTGGGAGATTAAAGCTGGGGACGTTGACCAACCAAAGCATCTACTCATGTGGAAAGACTAAAGAGGCACCTTAATGCTCACATGGGAATTTGTCTTCCCGAGCTTTGATATTTTTTGCTTTTTTGAAATTTCAAACTTATTGGCAAACGTTGGCCTTCTTGTTTAAACTTTATTAGATGCATGTTAGGATTAGATGGATGTTAGGATTAGATGAATGATAGGATTAGTTGGTGGCTTGGTTTGGCCCATTGAAGTTGAAGACGTGGCTCAAGCCCACATAATGACCCATCATTCCCCTTCCAAGCCCAAGCCCACCATTAGGTCTATATATATTCATGGCATTGGTGTTTGTATCTTTTTTTGGTTGATTTATGAGCACCCACGGATTTCTCTCTCAATAGAAGAAGAAGCTTGGAGCAAAGAGCTTCCAAGGTAAGCTCGGTTGACAACAACCGAGGGGTTGTGCCCCCGAACCATTCTTCTAGCTTGGTAGCCAGTTGGAGTGGATTTTGTCATCTCCTTCTCCACTCTTTTGAGAGCGGAAAACAGCAAGGAGTGGCCATAACCGATTCCTTGAATCGAGTTCTCTTCCTTGGAAGAAACTCTTGCCGGAAGCTCCATTGAATCACTCACCGGCCGATTCTCAAAAAACAGTCCATAAATCCTTCATCTTAACGAATCTGGACCACGATTTTCACCAGCACACACCTCACTCACTTCACAAGATTCACCTAAAATTTCATTAAATTTCTAGCACACTTGATATTTCTTTACATTTTCATTCTCGGATTTACTCGGATTTGTGTCACCCGGAGCTAACGGTCTTCCTTCGAGTTCTTGAGTCGTATTTGCATGTCGGAGCTCATCATAACGCAACTGGGCGACTCAACTATAGTCCCTCACAGATACCACCTTAACGCGATTGGGCAACTCCCCTGGAGCCCCTCGCAGGTGCCACCCTAACGCGACTGGGCGACTCAACTATAGTCCCTTGTAGGTACCACCTTAACGCGACTGGGCAACTCCCCTGGAGTCCCTCGCAGGTGCCACCCTAACGCGACTGGGCAACTCACACTAAACCACGCCCCAGGTACCACTCTAACGCGATTGGGCGACTCTCCTCGAGTCCCTCGGGGGTGCCACCTTAACGCAACTCCACAAAACCATATTGCCACATTGCCTTTCAACTTATCAGTTTCAGTTTCAGTCTCAATACAATGCCTAATCAACAAAGGAGACAACCAAACAACAAACAACAACCAACCAACAATGCTTAACCAACAAAGAAAACAACCAACAACAAACAACAAACAACCAACAATGTTTAACCAGCAAAGAAGGCAACCACAACAAAGAAGATAACCAAACAACAAACAACAACCAACCAACAATGTTTAACCAACAAAGAAAACAACCAACAACAAACAACAAACAACCAACAATGTTTAACCAACAAAGAAGACAACCACAACAAAGAAGACAACCAAACAACAAACAACAAACAACCAACAACAATTATCACAAAATAAATCCTACCGTTCCGTGGTGTAGGCCCGAAAGCAAAACACAAACGTCCTCTGCTTACCTGGCGTCCTAGCATGCTGAGGATGCTCGGTTCCCTATCCACCTACGGCTCGACCTACGACAAATATTCAAACTTCATTAAAATCAAACTTGCATTCACCAATTACTCTCAAACTACTATTTCTAGCTTAATCCAACTAAAACCTAACTAAACGGGCCACTAATTTGGATTCGGTAAAAACCGACCCAAAACTTCAAACGTGCATAACTTTCGCGTCGGATATCGGAATCGAACGATTCCAGCGGCTAATTTTAATCTGCCAAAAGAAATTTTAAAACAAACGACCGTAGCTAGGTCAAAACTGGCAAAACCCGAACTGCCCTAAGTCGAAAATTTTCTCCTTCCCGATTTTCCATCAATTTTTACTCGTTTCCTCACCAATCGACCACTCTCACACCCAATTAGTATGATCCAACGAGATTCTAAGGCTTTACATAGGAAAACCCGAATTCCCCACATTGGAGCCCTTGGTTTTTCGCTCAATCCGAGCTCACCAATGCTCGGCAACCATCGCCGCCGTTAAGCTTGGTTAATTGATGCCAAGAATAGCCAAAAGCAGCCAGTAATCAGAGCTCAAACGAGCTCGTCCCTCTCAGCGTTAAATCGAGCTGAAAACAGGGCAAAAACCAAACTTACTGGGTCGGTTCGTGCGCGGAGTCAGCCAGAGACGCTAGCCCTTGATTCGCCGCCGTCGTCTGGCCAGAGAACGTCGGAAACTACCGCGGTTTGATCGGTGATCGACGCCCTTCTCTCCCTCCCCTACTCCTCACGCGACCCGAACGACAGAATGGCTTCGGCCATTCTGTTGTTTTTTTTTTATTTTTTTTTCTTTTTATTTTTTTTTTAATAATAATAATAATAAATTATAATAATAACATTAATGAAACTAACATTACCATTATGCCCTTCCAAAAATTCCGTTAAATCCCGTTCTTAAATTATAAATTTTCGTAAATTGACCTTCACCTCGTACTCAGCTTAAGTTCTCCACTGGGAATACCCGAACATAATTTAATAAACTTAATAACTAATATAACTTAAATTAATTAAATCTAAAACAATACACTTGGATGAAAAATTCTCGGGTGTTACTTGTGTACCTAAGAAAAATACATAATTTTGCTTGTAGATTAGAGAATCTTCGTAAAAGATGAGTAGTACTTAATAGTGGATGTTTAAGACATATAACGTCAAATTCCTTGAAGTTCATCTCCATCACTAAAAAGAAAGTAGTAGTTAGAGGTCTTTCTAAGATTTTCTTTGAGAATGACAAAAATTGTGATGCTTGTTAAATGAGAAAACAAACAAAGAGTTTGTTTGCTTCAATGATGGCCACAAGTTTTGTTGCGCTTAAGGAGTGTGGTTTAAAGTTTTAATTAATTTATTAATTGTTTTAAAATTTAGTAAGTGGGGCGGTTAAAAATTTTTTCCCCTATTTCTATTGATATTCGCCCTCATAGAATCTCATAACATCTAATTATCGAGGCAGCTGATACTTGGGAGAAAATTAGAATAACCAGTCGATGGAAAGGTGAACTTTGGCTAAAGTTAAAAAATTTATCTGATCTGTTAAGGGTAAGTGAATGTTCCTGCCTTTTGATAAGGATTAACAATGAAAAGTTCAAGTTTGGCATGAATGTTCAATTACGGTTGTAAGAATTCCAGGCCAGAGTCGAATCAAAGAAAGAGAAGAAAAAGCTTGCTGGAAATTTTGTATTAGTGACATGCCAAGGAGGCCCATCACAAGATCTTAAACTTAGGCCCATAATTTACTTAACCAATTTTCTAATGATGTTGTTCTTCTTGCAGGTATTGATCCAATTGTGGACTTCACATAGGAACCAACTTTGGAAGATATGGACAGGCTCCTGCATAGCCTTAACTGGATCATTCAAACGGAGACTTCAAGTGGCCCAATGGGAATCTGTCTCCCCGGCCCTCTATCTTTGTAATCTTTCTTTTTGAATTCATTTGGCAAACTCTAGCCTTTTTTATGAACTAATTATAATTGCATCATGCATTAGATTTTGTGGTTAGGACTAGATGTATGTTGGTGGATGATGGGTTGAAGACCTTGCCATCAAAGGAGAACAGCCTTCAACAAATTGGACCTAAAAGAAGCCTTAGCCCAAAGAAGAGCCCACACTCAAGGTATGGATTTTGCAGGTACAAATGTTAGTGGCAACAAGGATCAAGGACTTGGCAAAATCTCATTCATTGACTAAGCAATGGCTCGGATCAAATGGAGCATGGTTCTGGTGCGCGCGGGGGTAGGCAGGCTAGCATCGGTCAGGCGCACGCTGTAGCAGATAGCGCAGGCAGTAGTGAAGGCGCGCGGGGAGCTCAGTGCCGTTGATCGCCCGCACCTGGGCAACAACAAGGATTGTTGATGGCGAGCGCTGGAGCAGCATCTGGATTGCTGGCGTGGCGTTCATCTGGATCGCCATCTACGCCGTTGATGAGGTGCACTGTTGCAGATTCTGGTTCGTCGGATGGAGCGCGCGCGGCAGCGCCTAGTTGGCTGATGGGCGCGCCTACGGCTGGGCATCTTAGCCACCCGATCTCTCCTTCATCCAATAGTTATCATTCACTCTTCCAAATGCCAAACCCTAATCATCCACCCTAAGTTTTCTATTTAAGCATAGCATTGGTGTGTGTAAAAAAACTTTTGCCCATTTTTATGAAATTGCTCTTTTCCTAACCAAAGCGTTAGAAGCCCTTTGGGTGTTCCTCGATTTCTATCTAGTGGAGAGGTCCTCCATTGTTCCCCTAGCCCTCGGGTTGCTAGGTGAACTCTTACTCATTCCCTCACCTTTGCTCTCTCTAGAGTTTAATGTTTTGAGGAAGAAAACCTAGGTCTACGGTGGTCGTTTTCCTCCAGAAAAACGTGCACCCGAGAGCACATGTAAGATAGCTCCCGTGTCCACCAAGGATATTTTCATTTCCCTCACATTTTCACACACATTTCATCTCTTCCATTTCGGCCACTCACTTAACACACACTCACTTTATTTTATTGCATTTTTTTTCTTCTCCATCATTCTTCATCTTCTCCACGATTTTCACACACCATATCACCTTCATTTTTACTTCCTTTTCTTTTATATTTGATGTCATTTTAACCCTCTCCATTCTCGGCCACTATCACACTCTAATCACTTTCACTTCACTTGCATTTTCATCTCCATTTTGCTACTCGTCTCCTCGGTTTGTGCCCATTCACTTCACCCGAGCACTTTGTTGATTTTGTGGGTTGACGGCCCTTTTTCTAAGGGCCATAGTGTCAAGTGGTATCAGAGCACAAGGTGCTTCCCATATGCATTTTAGTTGCATTTGACGTTAGTAAAAAAAAAAATTAGCACAAAACAGGGATAACCGCTCATATGTTTATGCCTTGTTTGGATTACGTTTTAGTAATGTTTTTATCATTGATTAATCCAATATTTCAGCATGTTTTGCTTGACATTGATAGCTTAAAACATTAAGGTAAAATATGGTATGCATTGGAGCATAAGATCAGCCAAGGTAAGAGCAAATTCCATTCGGTTTTAAGGTTTAACTCTTCTCGGTTTTCTTGCTATATTAGCTTCGGTTTTTCTAACCTTATGATGTTATGTTTTACCCTATGTTTGCATCTAAAATATACAACAACTTATTACCAAAATTCTGCTCTTATTGATGCATAAAAAAGTCGACCAAGTGACTTATATTAAATCTGTTTTTATGTGTTGTTCTTTTCGGTTTTTCTAGTGCCTTTGGTTCTCGGTTTGAAGCTCTCTATCTTTACATGATTGAATATGTTTTTGCTCATAATTATGTCATTCGATTCAACTATTATATGTCATCATCTTAGTGTGCAAAAATTGGTATGCAAATGGTTAACAAAATGATGCTCTAGAATCAGCCTTAAACAAATTAAATTCTACTCATTATGTCTAAAAATTTCAGCATGTTAACGTGAGTAAAATTTGTGCTTTAATCTTATCCCTTTTTGTTTTTGGAGTTATTAAGTTAGTATTAATATTATCTTGAGTAAAACTATCTTAAAGTTGAGACATTTGTTGATTGTTGTTTGAATTGTGATAGTAGAACACATATTGCAAAATTGTTTTTAAGGGAAGTTTACTAAGTGTTTGTTAAATTGCCTATGTTGTTTTATGACTAAATTTTGAAAATGTTAAGTGTTGATTATGATTTCCATTAATTATTGTCTTAGCTAGGACTCATTCCTTAGTGCCTAAAATTCATCTAAGACATTAACTAGATAATCACCTCACTAATTTAAGATGAAACAACTTAGAGAAGAATTAAAATTTAAATTTGGGTAAACTTAAAATTTGGATTTAATTAATTACCTAACACTTAGCAATGACGAATAAGAGTGGATTTACACGTGACTTACCCCATAGTCAAGAGCCCAACCGAAATAGGGACACTCCCCCTCCTGAACATACTCGACAAGAGGGTGAATCTAGCATGCAAGGTCAACTCAATACCCTAACGGGCTTGGTTGGCACCCTCACCCAACAACTCAAGGACGTCTCCCTTGAGATGACCCAATTTAGAGAACACAGGAGAGTTATCCTCGTAGAGAATCCCACGAACGAGATCCTTCCCAAGATACTCCCTCAAGGATTAGACACGTACATCCTAGGCATAGAAACCTTAACCAAAGACCTTTAGAGGAAGAAGAATGGGCCGAGCTCCAAAGAAAGAGACCCTGTTATTATGACTCGGAGGATGAGGATTGGCCGGAGATGATGAAAAGCAACATCGGCCAAATCATCGTAAGGACAACGATGACCTCCGCAATGTTAAAATCACCAGACCACCTTTCAATGGGTTGTGTGACTGACATACCTTTTTAGACTAGGTTGATAAGGTTGAGCGAGTCTTTGATTGCCATGATTACTCCGAGAGAGTTAAAATCCAACTTACCTCACTAGAACTCACGGGCCACGCAGTACAATGGTGGTCCAACCTTAGAGCCCAACGTATGAGGACTATAGGTTACCCCGTCTCCATGTGGAACTCCATGAAAGAACTTATGCACACAAGGTTCATTCCCCGACATTACAAACACAAACTCTTTTATCAACTCCATAACTTAAGACAAAACAGCCTCACTGTAGATGAATACCTCACCGAATTCGAAATGCTCAATATGCGTTGTGCTATTGAGGAGCCTGAGGAACAACTCATCGAGAGTTTATTCGTGGTTTGAATCGCGATATAGGCGATGCAGTTGAAATGCAACAACTTGAGGCCATGGACTTGGTCATTTAATTAGCCCTTACGGTGGAAAGACAACTTAAGAGGAAACAAAAGCCCAATTTTCCTACCAAATTTCCACCTTGACATTTGGACCAAGACAAACAAAAACCTCCATGGAAAAATGAAGAGAAAAGACCAATTAATCGTAATTGACACCCAAAAGCACCATTCAACCATAACAAACCCCCTCCAACGGATAAGAACCAAGCAAATCCATCCAAAGGACAAAGAGCACGCGATGTTCAATGCTATAAATGTCTAGGCAAAGGACATTATGCCAATGAATGCTCTAAACGTTGAGTGATGGTTATCAAGGAATCAACCGGAGAATGGGAAAGTGAAAATGATGAAGGTCAATATAAGAAAAAAAAGAGGTAGAAGAAGAAAGTGAACATGAATCAGATGATTGCACGGCTCAGGAAGGACCCCTTTTAATGGTTATAAGGAGAGCCTTGATGTCTAAGAACGCAAAGGAGAACTGTCAGCGAGAAAATATTTTTCAAAGTCGTTACGTAGTCAAAGATAAAGTTTGCTCGATCATTACTGACGGTGGAAGTTGTGTCAACATAGCTTCCTAGGATATGGTAAGTAAACTTGGATTAGAAACAACTAACCACCCTAAACCTTATAAGTTGAGATGATTAGACGATAGAGATGACATTAAAGTGACAAAGCAAGTAAAGGTAAATTTCATTATTGGTAAGTATAAGGATTCAGTTCTTTGCGATGTCGTTCCGATGAATGCCAGTCATCTTCTGCTAGGACGACCATGATGATCATAGGGTGCATCATGATGGTTTCCTCAATAACTATAGTTTAAAATTTGGTGGTCGAACAGTCAATTTATTACCCGAGCAAGTGGCACGTGACGATGCAGTACGGAAAGAAGAGAAGATCAATGACACAATGACCCTAGAGAAGGAACCGTGTAAAAACCCACAAAAATGTAACAAAGTGCTCGGGTGTGTGAAGTGTGCAAAAACTGTGAAGAAAATGGAGAAATGGAGAAGAGAATTTGCAACAAAAGATAATGGTGAAGTGTGTAAGATGTGGCTGAAGATGAAGATAAGGTAAATGCATAAAAACTGTAAAGAAAATGGAAATACCTTTGGCGGACCCGATAGCTATCTAACGTTTGGCTCACGGGTGCATGTTTTCTCGTAAGAAAACAACCACCGACTCTCAAGAGAGTGGTGAGGGAAGGATAAGAGTTCACCTAGCAACCCGAGAGCTAGGGGAACAATGGAAGGCTACTCCACTCGATTCAAGAATCGAGGAAAACCATAGGTCTTCTAACGCTTCGGTTAGGGAAATAGAGTGTATATTAATTTTGAAAAAAAGTTCCTACAATCACCATTGCAATGTCTTAAATAGAGAAACCTAGGGTGGATGATTAGGGTTTGGCAATGGAAGAAAGGATTGGAGCCGTTGATGAAGACCAAGATGAAGGGACAAGATTGCAATCCATGTGCTTCATCTAAGGGTTGATGTGCTTTCCTTGTTTTACTTGATCAATGTGCTAAATGGCCATGTCATCCATCCTTGTGGCCACTACTTGATGTACCTGCAAAATTCAATCCTTAAATTTGGTCTCTCCTTTGGGCCAAGTCTTCATTTGTGTCCATTTTGTTGAAGAAGCAAATCCACACTTTGTTGATAACTTTCTTCCTCTTTTGTTGGCCAATTCTTCAACCCATCATCCACAATCATTCATTTAATCCTAACCACTCAATCTAATGCATGATGCGATATAAATAATCCATATAAGAAGGCTAGAGTTTGCCACAAAGTTTAAAAATAAAAATTACAAAAAATTAAAGGACGGGAACACAAATTCTCATTGGGCCAATTGATGAGTCCATCCGAGTACTCCAATTGAGGCTGTGCAAGGGTTGATCCATATTCTCTGAATTGGGCTCCCAAGTGAGGTCACCAATAAGATCAACTTCTGGAAGAAAATGAAAAACAAACTCATTAGTAAAAAGGTTAAGTAAATTATGGGCCTTGGTCTGCGATCTAATAATGGGCCTCCTTGGCATGTCAATCAAGGAGAATCTTTTCTTAACAAAACGCGGATTGAGAGCTGTTGTCACCAAGGGAGAGACGTTAGTTTTAGTATTGTTTATAGACTGCGTTATGGAACTTGGAGAGATACCCCCATCGGTCCAAAACTTACTTAAGTCTTACCAAGACATCTTTCATGAGGAATTGCCACCTGGCTTACCACCCATTCAAGGAATAGAACACCAAATTGACCTCCAGCCCGGAGCCATGTTACCAAACCGACCGGCCTACAGGATGACACATGAATAGGCCAAGGAATTATAAGAACAAGTCCAAGAGTTGTTAGGAAAAGGTTACATTAGAGAATCGATGAGTTCTTGTGTCGTACTGACATTATTAGTACCTAAGAAAGATGACACTATGAGGATGTGCATCGATAGTCGAGCTATCAATTAAATCACTATCAAGTATAGATACCCGATTCCTAGACTCGAAGACATGTTGGATGAATTAAGTGGAGCATCCATCTTTTCCAAAGTTGATTTGAAAAGTGGTTATCACCAAATACATATGAAAGAGGGTGATGAGTGGAAAACCACCTTCAAGACCAAATACAGATTGTTTGAGTGGATGGTTATGTCATTCGGACTTACCAATGCCCCGAGCACCTTTATGAGGTCGATGCACCATGTTCTTAAGGAATTCCTAGGGAAGTTTGTTATCGTTTACTTTGATGACATCTTGGTGTACAGCCCCGACCTCCCACAACATGTCAACCATCTCGGGATGCTTTTTCAAACTCTCCGTCGAGCTAAATTGTTTGGAAATTTGAGTAAATGCTTTTTCAACCAAGAAAAGGTTTATTTCTTGGGTTTCATTATCTCAAAAGATGGCTTAAAAGCTGATGAGGACAAGGTTAAGGCCATTAAGGATTAGCCCACACCCAATAGCATTACTGAAGTTTGTAGTTTTCACGGATTAGCCTCTTTTTATAGGAGGTTTATTAAAGACTTCAGTTCATTAGACGCTCTTATTACCGACCTCATGAAGAAAGGAGTTGATTTTGTTTGGACTTCCACATGTCAAAATAGCTTCGACCTGATTAAGGAGAAACTTTGTCAATCCCCAGTATTGGCACTACCTGATTTCAACAAAGTGTTCGAAATCAAGAGTGATGTCTGCATGGCATTGGCATTGGCATTAGTCTATGTTCGTGTATTTCGGGCCATTGAGCACTGACAATATTACCTACTATCCAAAGAGTTTGTGATCCATTCTGACCATAAATCATTAAACACATTAGAGTCAGCACAACTAATAAGAGACAAGCAAAGTGGTAAAATTCTTGGAAAGATCCCATACATTTGAAGTACTTAAAGGGATCTGATAACACTGTTGTCGATGCTCTAATCACGTAAAGAATCCTCTTAACTGAACTAGACGTGTAGATTCTTCAATTTGAGTGGATAAGAACAGTATGAATCCGACAAGGACTTGGGATGCCTTAACCGAAATTGCCAAGATAAGGCAGAAGGAGATATAATATTCTGATGGATTTTTTGATGAAATGAGGTAAATTGTTGCATACCCGATTGCAGTCTAAGACAATGGCATTGGCATTGGCATTGGCATTGGCATTGGCATTGGCATTGGCATTGGCATTGGCATTGGCATTGGCATTGGCATTGGCATTGGCATTGGCATTGGCATTGGCATTGGCATTGGCATTGGCATTGGCATTGGCATTGGCATTGGCATTGGCATTGGCATTGGCATTGGCATTGGCATTGGCATTGGCATTGGCATTGGCATTGGCATTGGCATTGGCATTGGCATTGGCATTGGCATTGGCATTGGCATTGGCATTGGCATTGGCATTGGCATTGGCATTGGCATTGGCATTGGCATTGGCATTGGCATTGGCATTGGCATTGGCATTGGCATTGGCATTGGCATTGGCATTGGCATTGGCATTGGCATTGGCATTGGCATTGGCATTGGCATTGGCATTGGCATTGGCATTGGCATTGGCATTGGCATTGGCATTGGCATTGGCATTGGCATTGGCATTGGCATTGGCATTGGCATTGGCATTGGCATTGGCATTGGCATTGGCTGTATTGATGCAAGAAGGTAAACCTCTTGCATATTTCAGTGAGAAGCTTAAAGGAGCTGCACTTAATTACTCCACCTATGATAAAGAGTTCTATGTCGTTATTCGGGCCATTGAGCACTGACAATATTACCTACTATCCAAAGAGTTTGTGATCCATTCTGACCATAAATCAATTAAACACATTAAGAGTCAGCACAAACTAAATAAGAGACAAGCAAAGTGGGTAAAATTCTTGGAAAGATTCCCATACATTTTGAAGTACTTAAAGGGATCTGATAACACTGTTGTCGATGCTCTATCACGTAAAAGAATCCTCTTAACTGAACTAGACGTTAGATTCTTCAGATTTGAGTGGATGAAGAACATGTATGAATCCGACAAGGACTTTGGGATGCCTTACCGAAATTGCCAAGATAAGGCAGAAGGAGGATATAATATTCTTGATGGATTTTTGATGAAATGAGGTAAATTGTGCATACCCGATTGCAGTCTAAGACAATGTCTTATCAAGGAAGCCCATAGTGGAGGGTTATCTGGACATTTTGGAGAAAAGAAGACCCTTGAGCCGTTGAAAGAACGATTCTATTGGCCTCACATGATAAAAGATGTGCACCGCTCCATTGAGCAATGCGTTATTTATAAGAAGACCAAGAGCAAGGTTCTACCCCTAGGACTCTACCTTCCCTTATCGGTTCCTACTCATCCTTGGGTAGAAATTAGCATGGATTTCATCTTAGAGTTACCATGAACGGGTCGCAATAAGGACTTTATCTTGGTTGTTGTGGACCGGTTCTCCAAGATGGCGCATTTTATCATTTGTAACAAAATTGATGACTCTGCTGCTATAAACGACCTATTCTTCAAGGAAATAGTTAGACTCTATGGAGTGCCCCAATCAATTGTGTCAAATCATGATACTAAGTTTTTAAGCACTTTTTGGAAGACCTTATGGAAGAAAATGGGGACCAAGTTATGGTTTAGTACTTCATTCCATCCCCAAATGGACGGTCAAACAGAAGTGGTCAATAGAACCTTGGGTACCCTTCTTCACAGTGTAGTGGGTAAAAATCTAACCAATTGGGACATAGTGCTACCCCAAATTGAATTCTGTTACAATAGAAGCCTTCACTCCACCACCTAACAATCGCCCTTTGAGGTAGCCTATGGATTTAATCCGCACTCACCACTGGATCTTATTCCTATTCCTACCCAGGACCTTGTAAACCCTTCAGGGGACAATAAAGCAAAGCAAGTTAAGAAATTGCATGAGAAGGTACGCCAAACTATAGAAAAGAGTAATGCCAATTATGATAAGCATGCCAATAAGGGACGAAAAGAAATAATCTTCAATGTGGGAGATTTGGTGTGGATACACCTTTGTAAAGAATGATTTCCAGCCAAGAGACGCTCCAAACTTCTACCTAGAGTTGAAGGTCCCTTCAAGATATTAGAACGAATAAATAATAATGCTTATAAATTGGAATTACCTGGCGAGTATGGGGTGTCATCCACCTTTAATGTTCAAGATTTGTCCCCTTACATTAGAGAATTGGGGCATGAAGAGGAGGCTGAACAAATGGATTTTATGACAAATTCTCAGCCACCCGGAGGGTATGACATGCCAAGGAGGCCCATCACAAGATCTCAAACTCAGGCTCATAATTTACTTAACCAATTTTCTAATGACGTTCTCTTGCAGGTATTGATCCCATTGTGGACTTCACATGGGAACCAACTTTGGAAGATATGGACAGGCCCCTGTATAGCCTCAACTGGATCATTCAAACGGAGACTTCAAGTGGCCCAATGGGAATCTGTCTCCCCAACCCTCTATCTTTGTAATCTTTATTTTTGAACTTATTTGGCAAACTCTAGTCTTTTTGTATGAATTAATTATAATTGCATCATGCATTAGTTTGTGTGGTTAGGACTAGATGTATGTTGGTGGATGATGGGTTGAAGACCTTGCCATCAAAGGAGAAAATTCTTCAACAAATTGGACCTAAAGGAAGCCTTAGCCCAAAGAAGAGTCTACACTCAAGGTATGAATTTTGCAGGTACAAATGTTAGTGGCAACAAGGATCAAGGACTTGGCAAAATCTCATTCATTGGCTAAGCAATGGCTCAGATCAAATGGAGCATGATTCTGGCTCGCGTGCGGGCAGGCAGGCTGGCATCAGGCAGGCGCACGCAGGTAATATGTAACACTCGGTTTTACGGGTTTTTGAATTGTGCGCGCAAGGGCAGTTTTGTAAATAATTGAAATATGTCTGTTTCGTGAACTGAGAGTTTTAATGGAATCCTAATAATTAATATGAATTTTGGGAGAATTATGGGAATTTAAGGAATTCAAACCGAGATATAATGTTTAAGTTTCCGGTTTTGACCTTATAGCGATTTAATTAGTAGAAATAGCAAAATAAATCCGTTTGACGAACGAAAAGTTTTATTAGAGCCCTAGGAATAAAACGGGATTATTGGAGAAATAAGAGAATTTTAGAAAAAATGAACCGATAGTCGAACAATAGGATAAGTGGAAAACCAAAGGGAGGGGCAAACTCGTAATTTGCCAAGCCAATTGTATTAAAATGTCAAAAACCCCTCTCTTCCCACACTTAACGTTAATTTTCTTCTTCTCCAAGGGGCTCCAGCGATTTCTACTCTTCTCCACGGCATTTTTCACATTTCAAAAATTTCCTCCATTCCGATCTTCAACGTCCTTCACGTTTTCTCTTCCCCTCGTGATTCTAGGTAAGACTCTATGGTTTTTCGGCTTTAGATCGTGATTTCTAGGATGTTTAACATTTAGGGTTTTGTTAGATTTTGTCGGAAACAACCGGGTTTTGTTAATAATGGTTAGTTATAGTTGTAATTATGATTATTTAGTGTTATTAATTGAAATAATGGAAGTGTTTAGCATTTGGTATGAAAAATCAGAAATTTGAAGCTTGGGAACCTCCATTAATGGAGTTTAAGGATTTGCGAGCGTAAATTGCTCGATGAAATGCTCGAGGGAGGTTTATTAGAATTTTAGGAAATTTCTTTTAGTTAGGAGTTTCGTAAATGCCCAAAACTTTATGTTTAAACTCGGTTTTAACAAAGGACGCTATGGATTGATTTAGGTGACCAAGTTTGAGACGAGGAGCTCGGTGTATACGGGACGAGAGGTAAGTTCTCGTGACTTACTTTGGCCGATTGGCCTACACCATATGTCAGAATTTGTATTGAGGATTGTTGGTGCTTGATTTGTTTAATAGTTTTGGTTGGGTAGTTTAAGTTTGGTTGTTTTATAGGTTAAGTATTGTTATGTTTTGATGGTATTGGTAGCGTTTTTATGGTATTCACGTTATATATGTTATATTGTGCATATTGAACTGTTCACGTATCACGATTTTCTAAACGTTATGAAAAACGAATTTACGCATGGATTTCAAAGAGAAAGAATTGCATGCATGAAATGGCAAGTAAATTATCATAGTAAACAACACATGGCATGGGGTTATCGGGGATGAGGTTCAGACCTGGCATTCCGTGGTGAGCGAGTTTTCCTCCCTTCAGATGGTGTAGGCTGTCTAACTGCTTGACGTGCCCTATCTATCTGTCGAGCGTTTCCGATAACCATAGACTGACACGTACTAATATATGAAATGACATGGACGGTTTTCTTAACATTGAGCATACATGATCATGCATTGGCATTTACGTAGAATTTACTAAGATTTTTATCTCATAGGTGTCTTTATGGTGTAGGTGACTACGAGCAAGGTGAGGACGATGTCCCTCCACCTGACGAGCCTGCAGCTTGAAGGAGGATGTTCGTGGGAGCGGCCGGCGTAGTCGATGCGAGCATGACCCGTGGAGAGCATAGGTTATTGTGTTTTGGGATTTTGGGATGAAATGGTTTGATGGGTGATGATATTTTGATGAAATGTATAGAACTTCATATTAGGATGTTTGGTATCTGGATAGGTTGAGAATTGATGTTTTGATGATTTTTTGATAACTTCCGCTATGTACGGATGGTTTTGATGAAAATAGATAGGATATTGATGATTGTGGAACGTTTCGATGAAATAGAGTAGATTTTGGATGAGTTTTGGTCATTGGAAAATAGGTTTGTGGTTTTAAGTTGAAATCGAAGTTTTGTGTCAGGATTTGATGATTTAGATTGGATGTTCGGTTTTTGGAAGTGTAATTTAGTTGGATTGTTGATAGATGTTTTGATGATGGAATTTGAAGTGTGTATTAGGTGAAAAATTGAAGAAAAATGGCAAAGTGGTAGAAAAAGGGGTTAAAGGGAGCGGGTGGTGCGCTAACCGTGCGCGGCCCGCTGGGCGTGCTGTGCACGTGCCCAGAATGTGCCCTCCCGATCGATCGCGCCCATGCGCCGATCGATCGGGGTTTATGGATGCTTTTAAGTCTGAATCCAGAGAGGGCCCGATCAATCGGCCTTATGTCCCGATTGATAGGCGTTTATGGTTATTTTTAGCCGGGGAAACTAGAGCAGGCCCGATCGATCGGCCTTTGGTCCCGATCGATCGGCGCCACACTTGACCCCCAACGTGATTTTTTCAAAAATTGACTTTTCGAAACACGTTTTAACCAGACCTTTTACAATGGTTTTTAAATGTATTTTACGAGCGATCCCCAAGTATTGTGGAGGATTTTAAGGACCCAAAAACCGAGTCAACATCTTTCTGAAAAAAATTGTTCTAACCTCGTTTTATTGATTTAGATGTTGACGAACTTTAAGGTTAAGTTAGAGCTCAAGTGTTTAGACATGGATTGAAAGCCCGAGGAAAAGGAAAGGAAATGAAAAATGCAATGAAAGAAAAGAAAAGGAAAAAAATTTAAGTGAGAACGGGCGAGGGTAATACACATGTACGTATGTATGCACGCACGACACAGGTCGTGGTGGCACCGACACGGAGTCGGGGTTGTCACACAATAGCACGCTGCAGCAGATAGCGCGGGTAGCAGCGAAGGCGGGCGCACCTGGGCAGCAACGAGGACCGTTGATGGCGCGCGCTGGAGTAGTATCTGGATAGCTGGCGTGGCGCGCACCCGGATCACCATCTGCGCCATTGATGAGGGGCACTGTTGCAGATTATGGTTTGTCGGATGGCGCGCTCGAGGCAACGCCTGGTTGGCTGATGGGTGCGCCCACGGCTTGCTAGCCACCCGATCTCTCCTTCATCCAATGGTTGTCATTCACTCTTCCAAATGCCAAATCCTAATCATCCACCCTAGGTTTTCTATTTAAGCATAGTATTGGTGTGTGTAAAAGAACTTTTGCCCATTTTTATGAAATTGCTCTTTTCCTAACCAAAGCGTTAGAAGCCCTTCGGGTGTTCCTTGATTTCTATCGAGTGGAGAGGTCCTCCATTGTTCCCCTAGCCCTCGGGTTGCTAGGTGAACTCTTACTTATTCCCTCACTTTTGCTCTCTCTAGAGTTTAAGGTTTTGAGGAAAAAAACCTAGGCCTACGGTGGTCGTTTTCTTTCGGAAAAACGTGCACCCAAGAGCACACGTAAGATAACTCCCGGGTCCGCCAGGGGTATTTTCATTTCCCTCACATTTTCACACACATTTCATCTCTTCCATTTCGGCCACTCACTTAACACACACTTCACTTTATTTTATTGCATTTTTTTCTTCTCCATCATTCTTCATCTTCTCCACGGTTTTCACAAACCATATCACCTTCATCTTTACTTCCTTTTCTTTTATATTTCATATCATTTTAACCCTCTCCATTCTCGGCCACTATCACACACTAATCACTTTCACTTCACTTGCATTTTCATCTCCATTTTGCTACTCTTCTCCTCGGTTTGTGCACATTCACTTCACCCGAGCACTTTGTTGATTTTGTGGGTTACACACGGCCCCTTTTCTAAGGGCCACCGTGTCAATTGGTGATCGGGAATGAAGATATTGAGATAAGGTATATAAAAATCGATAGTTTTCTTGAGAAAGTTTGTATGAATCTTGTGGCTAATTAGGAAACTTGATTGCTAAAAAAAATTCAGATATTTGGATTTAGTCAGGATAAGAAAAATTCCCTTCACCGGTAGTGGGCGATTTCCAGTAGTATTTTAATCATGCTATAATGTTTCTTGCTCAAGTGGAGCTGTTTGTAGTATTCAATAACTATAGTGAGGTATGCAGGCTTAGGTCTTAGAATTTTAAGAGCAAAAACTGGGGTTAATGTGTTGGTAAACACAGTGGTAATTGAACTCGATTTGTCAGAAGTTATGGAGGAAATAAGACGAAACGGAGCGGACGACGTCGAATAGTACAACGCCATGTCGCGGCTTAGGTCTGCTTGAGTCTGGTCGTAACTCGAGTATTGGGCCACAATTCGAACTACTTGGGTGGCAGCCTAGGTTGGTTTGGGCCACAGCCAAGGGGCTGTTTTGGGCCTAATTAGAATTTTGATCCAATCATTTTGTCATTTCAAGGCCTATTTTAGACTCGATTGGGTTTCCGACTCAATCGTTTTAGGTTTATTTTTAAGCTTAAAAATTTTAAATTAAGTATAGAATTTCAAACATGATTTTGTGATAATATTATGATTAGGTACCGAGACTTAGAATTTGAGCTCAACACGCTATTGGACTTTCCCAGATTACTTGGGCTGGTTATTCGTTGGCCCATTTTGAGGTCAAAATTTAATTTTATGTTTAACATTGCATCATTTCCTAAACTAATGCTTTGAGACGTGTTCTTATATGAAATGACGTCTCCATTTTCATGGCTCACCGATTTCATATTATTTACGTGTTTTCACCACAAATGTTTTTATTTGAGTATGTAAATCTAATTTATTGATCATCTTGGTCGTGTGAACCAAGATTGGTTGTGTAAAAACTTGTATTTTAATGTTAATTAAATTACACTTATTAATTTTTTGTATTTTTTTATGGTCAACGTGTTATGGGTTGACTTATTTTGTCGTGTTATGAAAACTTTTGGATTTTTCGCTAACTTGGGAAATTACCATTTGATTAAATTTGGAGAAATTAATATTAGGTGATTTGAAATTTACCTTGAGTAAGAAATTAGATAACGGTCGGAGTTGTCGAATAAGGATATAAAATATTTTTATTTAATTTAAATATTAATTATTTAAATTAAATAAATTAAGAAATGAAAAATTAAATAAGAGTAAATGTTTTATTGCAATAGGGACTATTTTGTTTCCTCAACTGGTAGAGAAAGAGAGAGAGAGAGAGCATCATCGCGTTTCATGGCCGGAGAAGTGTTTGGGAGGCATCGTGCACCAACTTTCGTGGAGTTTTGAAAGTTTGTAAGTTTCTCTTCTCTGTTCTTGAGTTTAAAGTTTGGAATTTCGATGGATTCGGCTTCAAGCTTAGAAACAAAATCCTTGAGTTATTTGTGATTTATTGGAGTAGATTTAAGTTTATATAGGTTGTTTGAGTGATTGGTGGCGATAAACGGAAAAATGGGGCGGTTTTCATGACTTTTTGTCGCTGGAATTTGTCAAGGTGTCGATTGTTGTGGATGACCGGTCGACACTTCGAATCTTACTTTGAGAAACAATGCCATCGAGGAGTCAACCCTTTGAGAGGTTGGTCGACACTTCAAGTGTTGACCGCTTTGGTGAAAGTGTGGACTGCTACCAAGACCCGAGGGATTTAAGGGTCGACCTTTGCTTGAAGATGTCAACCTCTGCCTATAAGCGTAGAACAATAGGTCAACCCCTTCTTATAAGTGTTGATTGATGGATTGGACCCTTGCCTATAAGTGTCGACTGGAGGGTCAATCCCTACCTGTAAGTGTCGACTGGGTAGTCAGCTCCTGTTCAAACAGAAGTGAACAAGTGTCGATCCTTGTAGGGTTTGTATCCCGCATAGTGTTATACTTAAGTGAACAACCCCTTCTATAAGTTTGCGACGTTATAGTGTTTCAAGATTGGGTTTCTAGTCCAAGTATAAGACCCATCTATATTTTCTCTTAGTGTTTGGAAGGATGTTCATGACTTTGATTTCTGTTTTAGGCTCGGATGAGTTTATAGATTTCGAGCCAATGCTAGAGGTTATCTCTCCTACACGTAAGGAGAATGGTAATGTCGAGGTAAGAGTTTTATACTTTTTGCACTGCATTGCATCATTGTGTTACAAAACCTATTTTGGTGAGTTGTCACCTATAGAAAACCTGATGGGGTCTAGTCGCCATCATATCAGTCTTTTATGTATATTTACGTACGACTTACATGTTTACTATTGATGCATGATTTTATATTGTTGTGATATACATATTTGAGAGAATGGATCCTCGTGATAATTTGGACAGTTTTAGTGTTAAAGTATCATGAGGATATCTCAGTACACCTTCTGCTACGTGAAGGTTGTATTGTTTGTAGAGTTACAAAAATTGGTAATAAGGCGTTGACGATGCGCTCATTGGGTTTTGAATCCCCACATAGTGTCATGCTGAGTTTTCCAACTACCCAAGATAACATTGATGGATCTTTGGATCGCCGTTAATTTTCATCTTCCTCTTGGCTCATGAGGCGCTGATAGTTCTTCAGCCACAACCTTTCTATGCTAGTGTGCCAGAGGGGTACTTGTGTGACCCTAATTTTTTACTAAGATGTTTTCAATAATATCACATCAGTTGCTCGTGGAGCAACGATAAAAATAGGTGTTCTTAGAGGAAAAATGTTTGAAAACCATTCATTATCTCATCATGCTTTGAAACAAAAGATAAAAGAAGTTTTACATGTTTTACATTTAGTATAACATTTCTACTAAGTTACACTCACCCCAACGACCTCCTCCCTTTCTAGACCAGAACAAGAACAGAGAATAGTTGAAGTTCAGAAGCAGTTTTCGTTTCTTTATTTCTTGTATGAGTATCTATTTGAATCCTGGTGAGTAGTTATATTGTAATTGGGTCTGTATAAGATTCACTAATTTTGATTTTGATTTTGATTTTTAGATCTTATTGAAGTATTTTTTAATTGCACTATTATATTTGTAATTATTATGTGGATTTTTGGCCTTTAATTTATGTTCAAGTCTTCCATTGCAAACCAAACCTTAACATAGCGTTATGTTAGGCAAACCTCCGAATCGTGACAGATTGACCCGTGTGGAGGTCCTGTTTTTACCATGAACATTCGACTGTTGGATAATGTGCTTGTTTGCTTTTAACTAGAGTTTATAGGATAGCTTAACACTGTATCTCTAACCACCAAACCCTAAACGTGATCAAGGTCGTTGTCACTGTCGCAAATATTTATTTTTGTTATGTCTTTGGCATCGTGTGCTCGGAGTTCGTGATTGGCTTTATTTTCACTAAAATTTTTATGTCGTACAATAATGGTTTATTTTTAATTATTTACCGTATTATATTGTGTTGTTTTAACACTTGCCTATATGTACGTTTTCATTATCATTTTCGTAAAATGTTTTTATTTGTAGCATGCTCACTAATTTATTGTTTTTTTAAACTAAAGATTGAATATAAAATTTTATCACTGCTAAGTTTAGTTGACTTATCCCAAATAATTCTTCCTTTTCAAGTTTTGGTCAGGGAGATCCTCAATAACTGACGCAGGACTGATTGACGCTTCATTTATTTAATTAATTTCTTCATTATATTGTGTTGTTTTAAGATTTGCCTATATGTATGTTTTCATTATCATTTTCGTCAAATGTTTTTATTTGTAGCATGTTCACTAATTTATTGTTTTGTTAAATTAAAGTCTGAATATAAAATTTTATCTCTACTAAGTTTAGTTGACTCACCCCAAATAATTCTCTCTATTCAAGTTTTGGTCAGGGAGATCCTCAATAACTGACGCATGACTGATCGACGCTTCATTTATTTAATTAATTTCTTCATTTAAAGTTGTTTATTGGTGAGATGGGACTTTTGTTAGTATGTTATATTTTAAATTGGACTTCTTTGTTATTAACTTATTTTGCATAGTTTATTGAACTTTTATTATCATACTATCATTAGTGTCACTGTTAGACTTTTTAGTTAACCCAATTAGTTTTATTAAGTCTTCCGCCGATGTTTGTGATAATTAAAGATAAGCTCGGTCTATTTTATGGTTGGGTCATTACACATTCAATCTCGAATCACTTGCGGGTCGTGACACAATTTTTGTTTTTAGAGCCAGGTTAACATCTTGAATGTGCTATCTGTTAGAATTTGGTGTGACCCGAATTCTGTTTGGGCCAGGCCGGTTCGGCCCATGTTATGAATCTCATTATACCTAGGGTTTTTTGTTTACCTATAAATATATGCTTGAATCGCAAAACTCATTGTACCTTTGATTTTTAGTGATTTCTCCTCTCCCCGTGGTTTTTTCCCTTTTGGGTTTCCACGTAAATCTTTGGTGTCCACTATTTTGTTTTTCCTATTTCTGTTTCGATTTCTGTTTTTCAACAATTGGAATCAGAGCGAGTTGAAAGTTTTTTCGGAAATCAAGTTTTTGATTTTTCGAAAGTATCGAACGTTTTTGTTTTGGGTTTTCAATTTCATTGAAATTTTGAGAAAGAAGAAAATAGAAAAAAAAAAGAAAAGAAATTTATTTTTTCTTTTCTGTTTTTCCTGTGTGAAGAAACAGAACAAGTATTCGATTCTGTTCTTCTTCTTCGACAGAGGAGAAGAGGAGAACGCCGCCGCGACCTAAGCCGCCCGCGAACTTCGCCATCGCGCGCACAGACTCTGCCGCCACTCAAAGCCGCGCGCGGGTCAGAGAACAGAAGAGCCTATTCTGTTCTGCCCGAGCCCGCAGCTCCGACGCGAAGCGACAGAGACAGAACGTCGCCGCGAACGCCGCGCCTCCGCGCTCCATTCTGCTCGCCGCGAACGCCGCGCCTCCGCGCCTCCGTCGCCGAGCCCTAGCCGCCGTCCTCTGTCAGCAAACCATCTCCGTTCAGCAACCTCCAAGCAGCACTCTCAGCTCATTCTATTTTTTGGTATTTTTCATACAGAATTCTGCATATTGATTCCGAGCAGCAAACTTATTCAAATTTTTGGTATTTTTGGTACTCCGTTCAGCAACCCCCCGAGCAGTATTCAACTTTGTTCAATTTTTGGTATTTTTTGATATTTTTCACTGGTTTTTTTTTTTCAGAATTCTGCGTATTTGATTATTGGGCGCTGGAAATCTGATTATTTTTGGGATTATATTCTGAAATTTTTGTCAGTGAAATATTGGGTTTCTGAAACTGGAGAGTTGAGATATTATTTGCTGTTATTTTTGGAGTAATTTTCGGGTGGAGATATTATTAGGAATTCTGATATTGAAATTTGTGTGGCTGGCTGAATTATTGATTAGAAATTTATCTATTTGTTGGGCGATTTTTCTATTGGTTCAGAATATTTTAAAAGATTTATTCTGAATTTTTTTGAGAGATGGCATCGTTAAAATACGACATTCCGCTGCTGGATTGAAATACCAGATTTTCATTGTGGCAGGTTAAGATGCGGGCAATTTTGGCACAAATAGATTTAGACGATGCATTGTTGGGCATTGCAATGATGCCGTCATCATGGACTGCTGAGGAGAAACAGCGTAAGGATCGAAAAGTCTTATCTCATATTCATTTGCATCTGTCAAATCAGATTCTTCAAGATTGTTTGAAGCAAAAAACCGCTGCGGCACTTTGGTTGAGATTGGAGCAGTTGTGTATGACTAAATCCCTGACTAACAAACTACATCTGAAACAGCGTCTATATTCTCATCGTATGGCAGACGGTACGTCTCTAGATGATCACTTAACTGTTTTTAAAGAAATTGTCTCTGATTTGGAATCCATGGAAGTTAAGTACGACGAAGAGGATTTATGTTTGATTTTGCTGTGTTCGCTGCCTACTTCGTATGCTACTTTTAGAGATACTATTTTATACAGTTGTGATTCTTTAACTCTAGATGAGGTTTATGATGCTTTATTCTCTAAGGAGAAGATGGATAAGCTTATTGGTGGCTCAGATGCTAAAGGTGAGGGCCTTGTTGTGCGGGGAAGACCGCATGAGAAGAATACTAGTGGGTATAATCGAAGCAGGTCGAAATCCAAGAATAACAAGGATAAGACATGTAAGTACTGCAAGAAGAAAGGTCATATTATTGATGATTGTTATAAACTGCAGAATAAGAACAAGAAAGCTAATGATAATCAGATGGGAAAACAACCTGAGAAGACTGGCGAAGCTGATGTTGCTGAAAATCACATGGATGGTGAACTCCTCGTTGCATATAACGTGGTTTCGAATCAGAGCGAGGAGTGGATTCTTGATTCTGACTGCACGTTTCATATGTGTCCTAATCGGGACTTGTTTTCAACATATGAAACGATTTCTAGAGGTGCTGTGTTGATGGGAAATAACGTATCTTGTATAATTGCTGGCATTGGTACGGTCAAGATTAAGATGTTCGATGGAGCCATTCAGACACTTGCCAATGTGAGGCACGTCCCTGACATGAAGAGAAATCTGATCTCTTTGAGTACTCTTGATTCTAAAGGGTACAAGTACACTGGTGAAGGTGGAGTTGTGAAGGTCAGCAAAGGTTCTCTTGTCGTGATGAAAGGGCTTAGAAAAACTGCTAGTTTATATGTTCTGCAGGGCTCTACAGTTACAGGTGATGTCGCTGTCGCTAGTGCATCTATGTTTGATTCTGATATTAACAAGGCTGCAAAGTTTGTGAATTCACCTTTTAAGAGAAATGTTGAGAAGACTCGGAAGAAGTCAGGTTCTCGGGTGAAGTTCAGGTTGGGATCTGAGGGAACATCAGAGCCGGTGAGTCAGCCTATTACAGATGTTCAGTCATCATTTTCAGTTTCACGACAGAATGGTATCGTCAAAAGCAAGACTATGTGGAAGGTTAATACTCCGAGACGATATAATGAAACTATGGGTTATGCATTGAATGTGTTTGAAGTTAACGATTCCTGTGTAGAATCTTCAACATGTTCAGATGCAATTCGTTGCGACAATCCTGATAGTTCAGTGATACCATGGAGGAGGAGATACGATTTCTTCTCAAATAAGTATTTCAAGTTTAAGCGAGGCTTAAACTTGAACGGTATCGGATACTGAGTTGGCCCATCTGGGCCCTTTGTGGTAGAGGAGGTTTTTTTTTTTAAATTAGAGTTTTGCAGATTTGTTTTCTTGCACCGGAATTTCGAAGGTGGAGATTTTTCAGAGTTCAGTATTCTGGATTCGCTTTGTTTGGGCCGAGTAGCCCGTTGGATCTCTTATATGGAATTCGTGTCAAGGTGGAGATTGTTAGAATTTGGTGTGACCCAAATTCTGTTTGGGCCAGGCCGGTTCAGCCCATGTTATGAATCTCATTATGCCTAGGGTTTTTTGCCTACCTATAAATATATGCTTGAATCGCAAAACTCATTGTACCTTTAATTTTTAGTGATTTCTCCTCTCCCCGTGGTTTTTTCCCTTTTGGGTTTCCACGTAAATCATTGGTGTCCACTATTTTCTCGTTTTTCAATTTCTGTTTCGATTTCTGTTTTTTCAACACTATCTCTAAGATAGATAATATGATAATACACGAGAGATTGAAAAATACCGTGCTCAAGGATATTGTGCTAAAACTTGATTTGACTTTACAAACAATTCTTATGTTACTTAGATGAGCACATTGGATATGTGCATAAATGGCTTAGTCATAACTTATTTGTCTTTTGTTGCTTGAAGGACATAATCTTTTCCTAAAGAAGATAGGGTACAAGGCATTGAGATAGTTTTCTAAGAAATTATTTAAAAGTATAAAATTTCCGGTGCTTGGAGATGGGCTGAGTCCAATAGTTTATGTGGAGTAATGATAAGGTTGAAATGCCACTGTTTTACTAGTCAAGTAAAGAAATAAAATTTAAATGCAGAAATAACTTTGCTACAAATTATGTTGAGGTGATGATAAAAGTCTTTTATTATTTGGTGTCAGGTATGAAATTGATCAAATTTGAGACAAAATTTGGTGTATAATATGAGTAGTAGATAGAACATGATAGGTGTGTATCATGACGTGGTCCATGAGGAATTGACGATTTTGGAATTTCGTAGAAATTTGTTGAATCAACATGGTATAATAAGGTGATTGGTTACAAGTGACAAAATGATAAAGTTTAAAAGCACTTGAAAAATACAAATTCATTCTAGATTAGTATGATTGATGGAATCGTAAAGTTTAGAGAATATTAGAGGTTTTAAATTTATTCCTCACTTGAAATATAAAGTTGAATTCTATTTCTGAAGTTTTACTGATGGTCCATGTGTTGATGCTAGGTTTGACTAGTTCTTTTAGTAATATAAGAATAGAGTTGGGTTTATTTTTAGAGGTGTTAATTGTTGTTCAATATGTTAAGTTTGATTGAGATATGTGATTAGATGAGTATAAAAGAAGTATAACTTAAAACTGTCTACTATGAGTATGATGGCAAAGAAGCACAAAAGGTGAGGGTATCTTTATAGGCTTATGTAGCTGGATATTCTGAGACCTATGACTAGGTTGAACGAGGTGCTGTTGATAGTACGACTGTTCTTTTATATTTTATTGGACATGTGTTATTGGATAATTGGGAAAAGACATCTCTTAGTTCTTGCACTATTTGCACTTGTTTTGAAGTTGTGGTAGAAAACTTTAAATTGTTTGCATTGGAGACACCATTGAATATAAATAATGAGATTTCTCAATATGTTGGTACTTGTTGCTAAACATAATGGTTTGCTTCTCTTATGCATAGTGATGATTAAGAATAAATATATGTTATCAATGCTTAATGAGTGGTTCGATCTATTGGGGAGATTGCGTTGTTTTTTTCCCCTATTAATTTAAATTTGAACTATCGTTAGATAAAAAGTTTGCGAGTAGAATTTTCCTAAGAAAACTCATCAACACATTATGGAGATTTTGATTTTAGGAATCTCCTGTTTGAATTGACCAATGTCGAGTTGTATTTGAAGAGCCTAGTCTTTGGACCTTGTTCATATAAATTTGTCGTGATCTTTATCAATGATATAACGTTTACACTAAGACTCATGATGAACATATGAGTTATCGGAGAATTCCATTATAGATATTTGAGGTCAACTGTTGTATGTTAAAAGAAGAAATGCAATTTTTAGGTTGATATTTTGTTAGATCCAACTATGGTTGTGTCTGTGTTAGATTAGAAACCACTAAGCAACATTATTGAGGTTATGAATACCTTGAGCTCAGGTAGTCATGTTATTGTTTCATTAAAAGTATTTCTTTTCCTACTGTCGTGCTGTTTCAGTAGCTCACAAGAAAACATGAAATTTAACTAGAATGAAAAGTGATAGATGGTTTTAAAGACATGGAGATAAAAGGAGGAAATGCATTGTTTTTATTAGTGCTATAGAAAAATTTATTGTAATGTTGATTATGCTTATGCAATAAGATTTGGATTTTGATGTGCATTGACGAAACATGATGAAGCATAGTATTGTACATTCTATTAGTCGAATATAGGTAAGTTCAACACATGAGGTCGAGTTGGTGGTAATTATTTAGCACTAAAAATTTGACTGAGTTATTTGTACGACGCAAAATTTGAAATCTCTTGGATCATAATCATTGGCATACTCCATCACTTAACAAGATGGATATGTGGAGGATTATGATTATATTTTGAAATATCATCTTAGGAAGATCAATTTTATGGCAGGTGCTTTAAGTCGAAGGTGTCAAGGCTTTATTTCTTTGTCTGTTGTTAAGAATTGGAGGAGATTTTTAGTTATTGGTGACTGGGATGTGGGATGTCATGATGACGAGAAGGCAGATTGTGTGAATAATTTAATGGCAAATCCGTAGTTTCTGCAACATGTTAAGAAAATGCAAAAGTTTGATCATGAGGTTAAGGCTTGGTCAATTTATAAAAAGGTGAACAACATGATCGTTTGGAGGTTAGTGCCAAAGGATTTTTATTTTTGAGAGGCAAAATTGTGGTGCCTAGTGATTCGAATTTGAGACAAGAAATTTTATTGGAATATTATAGACTGATTTTTCCTATTTATTCTTGATTATATATATATATACACAGGATTTGAACATCAATTTTCTTGTTTAGAGTAAAGCGAAATGAGTTGTAATAGGTGGCTGGATTCTTGTCTGCAAATTAAAGGAACATCAGAAATCAACTACATTTTAACAAGTTTATCTAATCCAGAGTGGAGATGGATTATGATACTATGAACTTTGGGATCAGACAATTGAGAGTTGTGCAAATATTTTGCATTGTTGGGTTGCACTGGTTGATTGACTAAATCTACACACTTTTTTTTCACGTGATAACGAGTTATTTTATGGTAAAGATAAGTGAATGTTATGTGAGAACTCTGTTCGACCTCACACTATTCCTTCTAATATTTTGGATGAAAAATCTAAATTTACGTAGTTTTAGAGAGCCCTATAGAGAATTTAGGGTACTGAATTTAGTTTGAGTGTGACGTATCTTTCTTTGACAAAAGATAGTTTGAGAGGTCGATTCAAATTCTAGAAAATATGTTGAAATAATTTATTTTAGTCTTGACGAAAGTTGTGTGAGTCATTGACCGTTGAAAAGGTTTGTGTAAAATGACTCTCAAACTAGTATTAAAGTTTCACCTTATGAGACTGTTTATAGAAGTAGAATAGATGGCATTTGGCTTGGCTGAGGCCGAAGAAAGGTTTAAGTTATTAAAGATGGATTAAGAGGAGTTCAGTGTCAGTAAAAGAGTTAAGTAAATCTCCTGAGGTGAGAGGTCCAATTTGAGGTTGAAGATTTTGTTTTCTACAAGTCCTACTGAGATGTGGCGTTATTCATTTTGGTGCGAGGTTTATCAGTTTGTTTGATTTTTTTAATCGCGTGTCAGTGGCTATAGAAAGGAATTGACCCATAGCTAGACTGATGTGTTTATCCATGTAGATATTTCTTATGAGGAGTTTGAAAATATATTAGATTGTGAGATCTGAATTCTGTGTCATCATGAGATACCCTTACATTGAGTTCAGTGGAAGAAACAGAACAAACGAGAAACTACTTGGAAAATTGAACCTGAGACGATGGTAAGCTATTCTCCATTTGTTTGAAGTTATTCTAAATTTTGAGGATGAAATTGCGCAAGTGGGGAATAATGTTATGGCTGAGAGTTTTGTTGCGCTTAAGGGGGGAGTGGTTTAAAATTTTAATTAATTTATTAATTGTTTTTAAATTTAGTGAGGGGGGTGGTTACAAGTTTTTCCCCTATGTCTACTGACACCGTCCCACCTTTTGGAATACCATAACATCTAATTATTGAGGGAGGCTGACTGTTGGAAGTAAATGGGAATAACCAGCCAACAGAAAGGTGAAGTTTGGTCGAAGTCGAAGGATTTATCTGATCAGTCGAGGGTGAGCAAATGTCCTTGCCTTTTGTTGAGGATTAAAACTTATAATTTCAAGTTTGGCATGAATGTGCAATTACGTTTGTAGGAATTCCAAGCCAGAGTCGAATCAGAGAAAGAGAAGAAATGGTTTCGCTAGAAATTTTGCAGTGGTGGTTGGAAACGAAGATATTGAGATAAGGTATGTAAAAATTGACATTTTTCTTGAGAAATTTTGTATGAATCCGGTGGTTAATTATGAAACTTGACTTCTGAAAAAATTCAGATTTGTGGATTCAGATAGGATACCATGAACTCCGTTCAATTGCAGTGAGCGATTTCCAGTGGTATGTTAATCAGCCCATAAGTTTTGCCCCTCTAGTCGAACTGTTTCTATTATTTAATAGCTATAATGAGGTATGAAGGCTTAGGTCTTAGATTTTTAAGAGCAACAATTGGGGGTTAATGTGTTGTAAACACGGTGGTCATTGAGTTTCACTTTCACTAGAAGTTATGGAGGATATCCGGTGAAATAGAGTGGACGGCATCGGAGAAGACGATGTTAAACCGTGACTCAAAAAATGCTGAGTCGCAGCTCAAGCCTGCTTACGCTGCGGTCCAGACCCAGTCTTGAGCCATGGGTCAAACCACTTGGGTCGTGGCAAGGGATTATTTTTGGCCCAATTTGAAACTCTAAACCAATTGTTATTGGGTCGTTTCAAGCCCTGTTTTGGACCCAAATTAGGCTTCTAACTTAATCGTTCTTGAGTTATTTTTAAGATAAAAAATTTGATATTTAAGTATGGAATTTGAAATTTGATTTTGTGATAAAATATTATGATTAGGTACCAGGACTTAGAATTTGGGCGCAACGCATTATTGGACTTTTTCAGATTACTTGGGCTTTGGTTATGATTAGTGACCGACTTAGAATTTTGGCTTGACATATTCTAATTAGGGTTAATTTTATGTTTAGAATTTCATTGTTTTCTAAGATAATATTTTGAAACATTTTTTCATATGAAATCACGAGTCCTTTTTTTTTTGGCTTGTCGTTTTTTCATATTATTAATGATTCACGAAACATGTTTTTATTCGAGCATGAGGATTAATTTATTGATAATCTTGGTTGTGTGAATCAAGTTTGATCAATCAATGTGAGGATTCTATTTTGATTACTTCATATGGATCTCTTTAGGCCATCTAAGATCGCAAGTCTAGGTCGCAAACTCTAAACCTAAGTAACAGTAGATGGTTTCTATTGATTCACATGACTTGTCTTCTTAATGACAAAGAATGAAACTTTCAAAATATTTTCTAGGTTTAGGAAAAAAGTGAAAAATGAGACTCGTCTCTCACTTGTTGTAATTCAAAGTCATCCTGGTAGAGAATTTGATAATGGAAGCTTTTAGCTCATTTTTCCAAAACATTACATTGAACATCACTTCTACTCACCACGTATCCATAAGAAAATGAGTTGTTGAGCGAAAAAATTGATCACTCCAAAAATTAGCTAAGACTATACTTAATGAGAACAACTTTCCAAAATATTTTGGTTGGAAGTTGTTACCAAGATATATTATGTTCTAAATAAGGTATCTATTAAGCCTATCTTAGAAAAGACCCCTTACGAGCTATGGAATGATCAAATTCTCAACATTAGCTATTTTAGGTCTTTTAGATGCAAGTTCTTTATTCTAAAAAAATAGTTTAGGTAAATTTGATTTAAAGACAAATTATAAGATTTTTAGGCTAGTTGTGGAGCAGACTTATTTTTGATGAGACAATTTCATCTCAAAATAAAAAGGAGTCAAGTGATGAGCTTTGAAGGAAATACAAACACTTAATTTGGGGGATCATGCTAATCAAAAGAGCTCATATTAAGAAAACCCACCTGCAACTCCAATCGAGAATGATCGTGAAGACTGACTCAAAGATTGGAGGTATGTCGATAGTTGCCCAATGATGATATTCTAAGTGATCCAACCTTAGGTATTAAGACTAGATCTTCACTTAGAAATGATTGTGCTAACACTACCTTATCTCTTAAATAGAGAATAAAAACTTTGATAAGACCAAATAGATGAAAATTGGGTTCTGACAATGCAATAGAAACTAAATCAATTTAAAGGAAAAATGTGTGGAAATGATTTGAAAACTCAATAGCACTTTACAATTAGAGCAAAATGGTTGTTCAAGCATCAATTGGAAGATAATGGTATTGTTGTGAGAAACAATGCAAGATTAGTTGCAAAGGGTATATAATCAAGAAAATTGAATAGATTTTGAAGAAACCTTTTCACTAATAGCACGTTTAGAGTTCGTCTGTATTTTACTTGAATTTACTTGTTTCAAGAACTTTACTCTTTATCAAATTGATGTAAAAAATGTCTTTCTCAATGGATTTATATGTAAAAAGTTTATGTTGAGCAACTCATGGTATTTGAAGCTCATGATAAGTTAGATTATATTTATAAGCTAAACAAGGCACTTATGGACGTAAGCAAGGAATTAGAGATTGGCATCAAAAGTTGAGTAAATTACTTTTAGAAAGAGATTTTAAAATCGAAAAGATAAATTCTACCTTGTTCACCAAACTCAAGGGTAATGTTATCCTTTTTGTGAAAATTTATGATGATGATGTCATTTGTGGTGCAACAAATGATTCACTTTGTATAAAACTTGTAGAGTTAATGCAAAGTGAATTTGAAATTAGTATGATAAGAGAATCATGACACTTTCTTGGTTTGCAAATTAAACAATCTGAGAAAACTATTTTCTTAAATCAGAAAAATATGTCTTAGAGCTTCTAAAAAAATTTGGAATAAATAACTCTAAATCTTCTCATATTCCAATAATCACATCCATTAAATTGGATGAAGATGAAAGTGGAAAATGTTTGACATACAAAAATATAGAAGTATGATTGGATCTCTCATTTACTTAATGGCTAGTAGGCCCAAATATTTTCTTTAGTGTTTGTTTGTGTGCTAGATTCGAAGTGTGTCCAAAAGAATCCCATTTAAATGCGGTAAAAAGAATATTCAAATATTTTAGTGGAATTTATAGTTTAGAATTATGGTATTTCAAAGAAAATTCTTTTAGTTTGACAGGACACATTGACTTTGATTATGCTAGAAGTTTAAGTAATAGAAAAAGTACAATTAGAACATGTTAGTTCTTTGGAGAACCTTAGTCTCATGGTCCTCTAAAAGACAAAACTTCGTAGCTCTTTCAATGACCGGAAGTGAATAGATAACTATTGGGAATTGTTGTGATGAAGTGGTTTGGTTGAAACATACCTTGGAAAATTATGGTCAATTTGATGAGAAAATTCTAATTATGTGTGATAAAATAGTGCCATCAATATCTCTAAAAATCCTATCCACCATTCGCATATCAAACACAAAGGGATTAGGTCCAATTTCATCTAAAGACATGTTAAACAAGGTGACATATCTTTAGACTTCGTAAATTCCAAAAACTTATATTTACAAAGCATTTAGATGAGAAGAACTTTAACAACATTAGAATTCAATTAGGTTTCATTCGGCTTGATTTGTAAAAGAATTGAAATGCTTTAATTTGGGTTTTGTGGATGCCTTCAGACCAAGTCAGGGCATCTTGCGGTGGTTGTCCTTACTTAATTCTTAGGCTTCCATTGTATCATTTATATTAGGGGTTAGGACATCCTCTAGAGGCTCCATGCAATTCCCTTCAGCTTTGGTGACACTCTGCTTTTCCAACGTATTCTTTGACCTCCACAAAGCAAAAACCAATAACGCTCAACCTAAAAATCATACCCCTTGCTTGACTATGTGCCTTCCCCTCCTCAATTTTTTATAAATGAGTGTTCTAATTTTGATTTGGATCAGTCAATGCCAAAATTCCTTGTTCTTCAATTTCTTCGAGTTTTTACTCCACTTTTTGAGCTTTAATCCCATCAAGGGCTCCTAAACTAACTTTGAAATGGAAGGGAACTCAAGCTCAAGATAAATCGCCTCGACCACGGTGTCAAACAACAAAATATTTCTCTCAAGTGTTTAGAACAGATGTTCATCAAAATAATTACAAGACAGATAATAAGAATCGCTCTATAATATGTTCTAGGAGAGTAGACTTTTCTAGTTCTCAAACATTGGGCACTAAGCAATTATTTTTGCACGTTGGATTACCAGTTTTATGCAACTTAGGAGGATGTTACTATGAAAAAGTTGTACAATTATTTTAGGCGAACTTGTCAATTGTGATGCAGCCTATGGTGATCAAATGTTATAATCTCGGTCAAGAAATTCTGTGAAGCTTGAGAATTATACATGAGCTGATTCAATTCTCAATGGATGAGCCCAATGAGAATGATATGTGTCAAGAAGGAGAAAGGAAGTTAGCATTCACAATGTTCTCCGCCTGAAAATTTGTTTTTGGCCGAGAAAATGGTGAACTTCTCACAAGTACAACTCCATCTCTCTAGCTTAGATGAAGCTGAAATTTGGACAGCTTTTAGCTCAGGATGTGGTAGAAATGACCTCCAAATATTAGGGGAAGAATCGATAAGGATAAAAAGTTATGCACATTTAAGTGCAAGCTAGTCCGAGGAATGCTACAACTGCACTTCTCGGGTTCTTTGGCTTCCTTGGAAGAGAGAGCTCTCCAACTTGCTTCTTTAGAGTTTTCTACACCTTGTTGAAGATTCCACCTCTAAAGGAAGAGTATGGAGAATGATGCAACACAAATGGAGTCCACACTTACAAAAGTGGAATCCAAAAATACTGTACTCAATTGGATGTGACTCATCGAGGGAGACACGAGCAATTGAGGTTTGAAAGCTCAAGGTTTTAAAATTGATTTCAATCTATTGATCATGTGTTGCCTAGGGCAGCCCTTAAGGATAGTTTAAATACAACCTTAAGAAATTAGTCACAACCACCAAAAATTAGCATCACATGACTTGCTGACAAAAGGAAAAAGGTACTCGGCTAGTTGATAAAGCCAAGAACCTAGACATGCCTACATTAGGTAATTTGACTTTCCAGTCCCAAAATGTGTTTTTTTTTTACCAATTTTTACATCAAGACCATACATAAATATAATATTATATAGACTTCAAAAAGGTGCATGACACTCTATTTGTGTTTCATGTCTCGGCTAGGGTTACATCTTCTCCATGAATGGGTTATTGAATGAAATGTAATAATAGCTCGGGGGTTGAGTTATTAAGCCAATAAATTGTATGCATTGGCTTATCTTTATTTCTTGCATTTGGATCCTCCTCCAAGCTATTAAAGAATGAAGTCTCTACAAAATGAACAAATAGGTTAGCGAGCCTCTTGCCTTGGGATCTTATAAGGGGCCCCCTTAGCACTTCAAAAGAGTACTCTTGTAACACCCACGAATTTAGATTTATTTAAATTATGGATCTTAGAATTTTCTAAATTAGATTTATGTTCGGGTATTCTAATTGGAGAGAAAATAAAAGAATAATAAAATAGGTGGTTTTAAGTAATTTAAAAGAAAAGTGAATGGTTTTTATTGCCAGTGAATTTAAGCCGGGAGTTAGGTTAATTTAATAACGAGATTTAACGAAATTCGAAATAGTCGAAAACATGGGAGGGCAAAACGGTAATTAGTTAGTTTTAATTAAAGAAATAGTTTTAGTTTTATTATTATCATTTATTATTATTATTATTATTAATTAAATAAAAAAAAATAAAAGATAAAACGACAGAATGGCCGAAGCCATTCTGTCGTCGAGTCGCGCGAGGAGAGCAGGGGAGAGGGGAGTGCGACGGGGAGGCCATGATCTCCGACCTAGACCGCCGTCGATTTCCAGCATTCTCCGGCCAGACGACGGCGACGAGCGAGTTCCGGTTGTCTCCGTGCACGAACCAACGGGTAAGCCATTTTTGCCATGTTTTTCGGTTCTGTTTTTGGCCGAGAGAGACGAGCTGGTTTGAGCTCCGATCACCGGCCGAAATGGGCTGCTTCCGGCGTGGGTTTGCCAACCCTTGGGCCGGCTATGGTTGCTTGGCCGTGGAGAGCCCTGTTTGGGCGATAGGCAGCAAGCCCTATTTGGGCAATTCGGGTTTTTGTTGTGTGTAGCCTCGGGATTTTGATTGTTTATGCTAATTGAGGGTATTTGTGGTTGATTAGTGAGGAATTGAGTGAGAATCGATGGAAAATCGAAAAGGGGGATTTTCTGGGTAAAGGGGCAGTTCGGGTTTTCTGATATTTGACCTAGCTACGGTCGTTTGTTTTGAAATTCCTTTTGGCAGGTTAAAATAGGTTATTAGAGGAGTACGTGACCGCTGGAATCGTTCGATTCCGATAACCGACGCAAAAGTTACGCGCGTTTGAAGTTTTGGGTCGGTTTTTACCGAACCCAAATTAGTGGCCCATTTAGTTAGATTTTAGTTGGGTTAGGCTAGAAATAGTAGTTTGAGAGTAATTGGTGAATGTAACCTTAAGTTTAATTAAGTTTGAATAATTGCCGTAGGTCGAGCCGTAGGTGGACAGGTAACCGAGAATCCTCATTGGGCTAGGACGCCAGGTAAGTAGAGAACGTTTGTTTTGCCTTAGGGCCTACACCACGGAACGGTAGGATTTATTATTTGATAGTTGTGTTGTTTATATTGAGTTGTGTGGGAATGAATTACTTGGTTATTGTTGTTTGGTGTTTGTTTGTTGCTGTTGTTGGTGTTAGTTTGGTTGTTGTGGTTATTTTATGTTGTGCATTGAGTGAGCATGAGTTGTGAGCACGGGTTTGATGATGAGTGAGCATGAGTTGTGAGCACGAGTTTGATGAGTGAGTGTTAAAGGTAAAGAGATAGTGAGAAATGCATAGTTATTCCGAGTAGAGTTGCTTGCCGGGGAGTAGTGCTCGTGGAGCACCTTGGTAGGGTCTCTACAAGGGGTGCATTGCACTGAACAGTAATGTCGAGTAGAGCCGCCTCATCGGGGAGTAGTGCTCGTGGAGCACCTCGAGAGGGTCTCGACATGCCTTGTCGGGGAGTAGTGCTCCTGGAGCACCTCGGAAGGATTTACTGCCTCCTCGGGGAGTAGTGCTCGTGGAGCACCTCGAGAGGGTCTCGACATGCCTTGCCGGGGAGTAGTGCTCGTGGAGCACCTCGGAAGGATTTACTGCCTCCTCGGGGAGTAGTGCTCGTGGAGCACCTCGAGAGAGTCTCGACATGCCTTGCCGGGGAGTAGTGCTCATGGAGCACCTCGGAAGGATTTCTATGAGAGATGCACTGTGACCCGGGATATTTTATAGAGTTGCTTCACCGAGGAGTAGTTGTGACGACCCCAACCCCGTAGGGCCGCCACGGACTTGCCGTGACATAACTATTACCTAAGCCCTCGTATTTTCTCATAAACTTTTTCTTTTTCACTCGACACTATAAAATAAACCGAACCTAGACAATTGACCCACCTCTAACAACCTTTATGGACTAACTTTGACTTAAACATTAAACATTTGAGCGTAAAACATTTCGACTTTTAAAACATTTAAAACTAGACTCAAAACTATTAATAACTTAAAACAAATAAAACATTTAAAACAATTAAAGTAAGACCAATTAAAACACGACACTAATATAACCTATACTCAAGAAAACAAACTGCGTGGATCGCTCTAAAAATCGAGCGCATCCATACCTGTTTTAAAATGACCAAACATTTAAAAATGCCCAAACATATCCAGTATATTCTCCAAAATAAAGACTTCACATTCTAAACAATCTACTACCACTACGTATACATCAAAGCTCGACTATTCATGCATTTTCTATCAAAGCATCTAATCCGTATACTTAAACATTTTCATACATATACATCAACACTCGACTTATCATACAATTTTCTATCAAAACCTCTAATCCATATACTTAAACATTTTCATAAACAAACCGACACGTAGACCTACTAACCAACAAGGCTAACTCACATCCATTCGACATACATCACTCAAACCATCGGATCTTCAAGCCAAAACACACCCCGTCGCCACGAGCACCATCCGTCGACCACCTATTCTTTGTCATCGAGTTCACACCTGTCACCTACATCATACAACAACTACATTAAGCCTAATGCTTAGTAAGGAGCGTACTAAACATAACTTTACATACATGCTTGACATTTGTAAAACAGTTTCATTTCGTAAAAACCTTTTTCTTGTTCCGTAAAAACATAGTCCCGTGAAAACATAGTCCCGTGAAAATCAATCATCATTCATATAGTCCCGTGAGAATCATTCATCATTCATATAGTCCCGTGAGAATCATTCATCATTCATATAGTCCCGTGAAAACATACATCGTTCATTTAACTTTTCATAAAAACATGTTCATAAACCGTTCGTATGCACTTTAAGAAAACATGATACATGAGGAGACATACACGTAAGGAAGAACCTATCACATGAGCACTACAACATAACTAAGGCACTACTTAACTATCACTCTTTCCTTAACTACCCGTCTTCCACCAACCTCTACAATCACTCTCATAAAAAACAATCAACATTATCAACATTGTACGACGTAGGGCCTTAGTGGCCGGAAAGCCTAACGCTCACTTACCTGGCGTCCGTAGCAAGCCGAGCACCGTCCAAAAGCCGTGTCCACCTAAAGCATTTCACAATTAAGAACATTAAAATCGATCCTAATTAAACTAATTTCAAACTCGAACTAATCTCCTAATTTAGGAAATTCTTTCCTAAAATTTCCATTTTCTCATTCGGGCATAACTAAACTCTCATTTTTGTGAAAACATCTTAAACTACTATTTCTAGCCTAATCCAATTAAAACCTAATTAAATGGGCCACTAATTTGGGTTCGGTAAAAACCGACCTAAAACTTCGAACGCGCGTAACTTTTGCGTCGGTTATCGGAATCGAACGATTCCAGCGGCCACGTACTCCTCTAATAACCTATTTTAATCTGCCAAAAGGAATTTCAAAACTAACGACCGGAGCTAGGTCAATTTATCAAAAACCCGAACTGCCCCTTTTACTCAAAAATTTCACTTTTTCAATTTTTCATCAAAACTCTCTCAATTCCTCACTAATCTATCATCCTAACATCCAATTAAATAAACTAACCTAAAATCGGAGTTCCAATTCAGAAAACCCGAAATCCCAAAACCTAGCCCCACAGTTTTTCCCCAAATCCGAGCTCCTCATTGCTCGGCAATCCATGCCAGCACCGAGCTCGGCCAATTGACGCTAAAAGCAACCAAAAAGGGCCGGTGGACGGAGCTCAATCGAGCTTGCCACCGCCGGCCATGAACAGAACGAAAACAGGGAAGAAAACTCAACCTGTTTTCGGTCGGGTCTGGCGCGGAGAAGGCCGAACCGAGCTCTGGTTTAGCTCGCCGGCGTCGGCACGTCTGAACGGTGGTCGGAGCTGTGGTCGCCGTCGGAGGGTCGCGCGCGTCTCCCTTTCTCTCTCTCGGCGTCGGGCTCGCAGGGGAATGGCTTCATCGTGAAGCCATTCCAATTTTATAAATATTGATTTTTATAAAATTATAAAATCTTTACTTTTTAATTTACTTAAATACCCTTAACTCAATTCTATGCTTAATTCTTTAATTAGTCTATCAATTCAGTTTTTCTGCAATTTTCTTATTTCTCCAAATATTCCAATTTAATATTAGAGTTCTAACAAAACTCACCATTCCCAAAGCGGACTTATTTTGCTATTTTTACGAATTAATATATTAAAAGGCTAAAACGGGAACCTTAGCATTACTCTTCTCGATTTGGGTTTCTAAAATTTCACTTATTCTTCTACAAATTCCCGTAAATTTTTAAGGTCCTAATAAAACTATCCGCTCGCAAAACGGACCTAATTTACTTATTTACCAAAATAGCCTTGGAGCGGAAACCCGAAAAACTCGGGTGTTACATCCTTCCCTCCTTAATTGGAATTTTGTCCCCAAAATTATTGCTTGGTTAAATTTCTAATTAACTCACCCTCACATTATTTACTTAACCATGCTCGCAATACCATTCACGACACTCCTATGGTCTTACCCATACCTCGGGTATCAATGGTTTCCTATATTCCAAAAGCTTTAAATTCTTTTAAATACTCACTTCGTAACTCAATCGCTTATACATCCATCGACTTCAACTTAACCTTCATCACTTAGACTCTCGATCCTCTCTAACTTAACTCCAATTTTAATTCTTCCTCAAACTAAGTTCATTCAATTTCCAACTCTTCAAATTTTTGTGACAACAATTCGTACCTAATCACTTCAAACCCTTAAAGCTTCTTCAATTCTATAACACTAAGGACCTGATACTTAGATCTCTCATCCTAATCCTCTGTTTCGTACTCTTCTTTACACTACTATCTCCTTTCCAAATTATCAATCTCGTTTTCTAAACCTACTTACCTTGGGCAATCATAGCATTTCCTTAGCTACTCTAATGTCATTCCTGTATACAGGGCTGTAATTATTAAATCTATTTCTTTACGCTTTCACGGTATCCACTAGGTTTCTATAATTATTTCCACTGTGATCGTTTCATCTAATTCTTACATCGGTCTTTATCGATCACAAACAAATCTTAAGTCTAAACTAATTCTTTACATTATTCACCCAATGTCTTAAATGGTGCATAAACACTTCGACATAGCTTACGAGTCGAATCTTTCCTAGACCAACAGATTTATCTTCACTTCTAGGTCCTCTTGCACAATCTCCGTGCAACTTTCTATCCCTTCGTCCTTTTTACCTTACATCGCATAGTTCCTATTTTTCTCATTCAAAAATTTCCTATATTTTCCCAATTTGCACACCACCAGATTCTAGCAGTTAAACCTCAACTTTCAACCTTCCCTTCTTATCTAACTATCCTCTTCTTCCTATCTCTTAACTTTGCAATATCGATTTCATCCTTCCTCCAAAATTAGGTCCTAAGCACTCTTCTAAATTCTTTATAGCATCTCATCCCCTACACCCTTTTTGTTTGCAAACTTGTTGTATGTAATTTGACACCTCCCTTCCAAAAATCCTTGCCTTCCTAAGTCACCAAGTATGATTCCAAATTCAATGCTAAACTTTCACACTACATCATCTAACATCTCTATCTTAACGTCTTCTTTAAATAAACTAAAAGAAATGTACCTGTAACTACGGTATACTGCCCTATACTTATTCCTAATATCCCCACAAGGACTTCTTCAAAGTTACTAACTAGCCTACTATCTTTCATTCCTTCTAGTCAGATTCTAAATATTCTCCTTGGCTTCTTCACAATGATTTATCTAATAACCTTCTTGTTAGCAAACTTGTTGCAGGCAGATTTACCACATTAATCCTAAATCTTCTAAAGTTCTTAAATCTTATCCTTCTATTTTTCCCAAAACTTAGAAGTATCCATTACCCTTAATGGAACGAAGCATATCATAGCTCGTACCACAAGCCCTATCAATTTTCAAGTCTCCAGGCAAATATCTAAGTGATCAAGTTCACTTCCTTAAATTCTCACATGAATCGGTCTTCTCTTAATTCCTTATAGGCTAAGCTTTCTAACTCACCTAATTTGATTGGTCGCCACCAAAACTCTTCATTACAATCCACCTCTTGGGTTCTTTAAACACTAAAGTTCCTACTTCCATCTTGGAGGTAAGTCTCATGTCTGGGGTTCTTAACTTAAACTATATCAACTATAGACTCGTCTCCTAATTCAGACGCTCATAACTCAAACAATCTGAAGTCTTTTATCCTCGCTACCATTACTATAGTTGGTAATCACTCGTGTCATTTCGCCATCCCTCCTAATATCGTTCGTGATCCACCAAATCTCTAAACATGACTCTCAATCTACGGCGCTAAACCCTCCTTTGATTAGTTACACTTTTTTTAGGCCCTTCTAGTAAATTTCTAACTCTTATACTTTACCTTATGTCCCTAGGTTAAGCAACATCTAATTGCCTAACGCATCAACTATTTATCGGCACCCTTAACTTTACTAAGTCTTCTTTTCTATATAGGGTCGGTCATGATATTTTCACGCATCAACAACTGTCCTTTATTGGTTAGTCCTTTAAGATGGTACCTATCTTCTAGAGAACGTCCAAATTTTATAACTTGAGTATCATCCATCGTATAACCTTGATCCTTTATTGTCTCTAAATTTATTAACTTACCAACCTCACTTAGATCTCAATATTTCCCTCATCAAAATTGGTCAATATGAAAACTCCTATGTAACCGCCCTGACTATATATATCCTAGACTTCGTATCGATCAATCGCACTATCTTTGTAAAAGTAAGCAACACGCCCCTTACTCTAATTACACATCTACTCCAAAGCTCCTTATTTTATTAATCACCACTATATGAATATACCTGGAATAACCGGCGGTCGAGTGGTTTCCTCTTCTTCGATCAAGGTAGATATCCTCGGAGGACAACACAGTGGCATCTTATTCGGTCCTAGACAATCTCTGGCCTTGTGCCCCACCTTGTCACACCGAAAACATCGACCGGAATGCAACTTGCACTCCCACCAGATGACACATCGCATAAGAAACCTTATCTACCTCCTTCACCTTAATAATGTCAAACAATCTTTCCATTGCTCGAACCTACACCTCGGCTTGTATTGGATCTATAGCACATCCATCAAATATCGGAGGTCGAACTGCCTAGTTCGTTCACTACCCTGGTTCCATGAAGTACTATCTTGTCTATTACCATTTCCATCTCGGTCGAGTAAGATCTCTATTTGTTCTGACCATTGGTGCACTATGTCCATAAGCTGACTAATGGATTTCTCCTCAAGTTTTCTAGGTGCTTTCGGCATTTTCTTGTTCCTAGACACATTGCATTTTCTTGTTCCTTCACATTAAGCAACACATACAAAATAAACAATTTAGAATCATACATAAACTTAAACACTTACAGTCGATGGAGAGTCCTCGTGCGGCGGTGTGTTTTTGGCAGGCATATCACAGAACTCGCTTTTAAAACTCCGTCTCTCTGATACCATAACTGTGACGACCCCAACCCCGTAGGGCCGCCACGGACTTGCCGTGACATAACTATTACCTAAGCCCTCGTATTTTCTCATAAACTTTTTCTTTTTCACTCGACACTATAAAATAAACCGAACCTAGACAATTGACCCACCTCTAACAACCTTTATGGACTAACTTTGACTTAAACATTAAACATTTGAGCGTAAAACATTTCGACTTTTAAAACATTTAAAACTAGACTCAAAACTATTAATAACTTAAAACAAATAAAACATTTAAAACAATTAAAGTAAGACCAATTAAAACACGACACTAATATAACCTATACTCAAGAAAACAAACTGCGTGGATCGCTCTAAAAATCGAGCGCATCCATACCTGTTTTAAAATGACCAAACATTTAAAAATGCCCAAACAGTTCCAGTATATTCTCCAAAATAAAGACTTCACATTCTAAACAATCTACTACCACTACGTATACATCAAAGCTCGACTATTCATGCATTTTCTATCAAAGCATCTAATCCGTATACTTAAACATTTTCATACATATACATCAACACTCGACTTATCATACAATTTTCTATCAAAACCTCTAATCCATATACTTAAACATTTTCATAAACAAACCGACACGTAGACCTACTAACCAACAAGGCTAACTCACATCCATTCGACATACATCACTCAAACCATCGGATCTTCAAGCCAAAACACACCCCATCGCCACGAGCACCATCCGTCGACCACCTATTCTTTGTCATCGAGTTCACACCTGTCACCTACATCATACAACAACTACATTAAGCCTAATGCTTAGTAAGGAGCGTACTAAACATAACTTTACATACATGCATGACATTTGTAAAACAGTTTCATTTCGTAAAAACTTTTTTCTTGTTCCGTAAAAACATAGTCCCGTGAAAACATAGTCCCGTGAAAACATAGTCCCGTGAAAATCAATCATCATTCATATAGTCCCGTGAGAATCATTCATATAGTCCCGTGAGAATCATTCATCATTCATATAGTCCCGTGAGAATCATTCATCATTCATATAGTCCCGTGAAAACATACATCGTTCATTTAACTTTTCATAAAAACATGTTCATAAACCGTTCGTATGCACTTTAAGAAAACATGATACATGAGGAGACATACACGTAAGGAAGAACCTATCACATGAGCACTACAACATAACTAAGGCACTACTTAACTATCACTCTTTTCTTAACTACCCGTCTTCCACCAACCTCTACAATCACTCTCATAAAAAACAATCAACATTATCAACATTGTACGACGTAGGGCCTTAGTGGCCGGAAAGCCTAACGCTCACTTACCTGGCGTCCGTAGCAAGCCGAGCACCGTCCAAAAGCCGTGTCCACCTAAAGCATTTCACAATTAAGAACATTAAAATCGATCCTAATTAAACTAATTTCAAACTCGAACTAATCTCCTAATTTAGGAAATTCTTTCCTAAAATTTCCATTTTCTCATTCGGGCATAACTAAACTCTCATTTTTGTGAAAACATTTTAAACTACTATTTCTAGCCTAATCCAATTAAAACCTAATTAAATGGGCCACTAATTTGGGTTCGGTAAAAACCGACCTAAAACTTCGAACGCGCGTAACTTTTGCGTCGGTTATAGGAATCGAACGATTCCAGCGGCCACGTACTCCTCTAATAACCTATTTTAATCTGCCAAAAGGAATTTCAAAAGTAACGACCGGAGCTAGGTCAATTTATCAAAAACCCGAACTGCCCCTTTTACCCAAAAATTTCACTTTTTCAATTTTTCATCAAAACTCTCTCAATTCCTCACTAATCTATCCTCCTAACATCCAATTAACATAAACTAACCTAAAATCGGAGTTCCAATTCAGAAAACCCGAAATCCCAAAACCTAGTCCCACAGTTTTTCCCCAAATCCGAGCTCCTCATTGCTCGGCAATCCATGCCAGCACCGAGCTCGGCCAATTGACGCTAAAAGCAACCAAAAAGGGCCGGTGGACGGAGCTCAATCGAGCTTGCCACCGCCGGCCATGAACAGAACGAAAACAGGGAAGAAAACTCAACCTGTTTTCGGTCGGGTCTGGCACGGAGAAGGCCGAACCGAGCTCTGGTTCAGCTCGCCGGCGTCGGCACGTCTGAACGGTGGTCGGAGCTGTGGTCGCCGTCGGAGGGTCGCGCGCGTCTCCCTTTCTCTCTCTCGGCGTCGGGCTTGCAGGGGAATGGCTTCATTGTGAAGCCATTCCAATTTTATAAAAATTAGTTTTTATAAAATTATAAAATCTTTACTTTTTAATTTACTTAAATACCCTTAACTCAATTCTATGCTTAATTCTTTAATTAGTCTATCAATTCAGTTTTTCTGCAATTTTCTTATTTCTCCAAACATTCCAATTTAATATTAGAGTTCTAACAAAACTCACCGTTCCCAAAGTGGACTTATTTTGCTATTTTTACGAATTAATATATTAAAAGACTAAAACGGGAACCTTAGCATTACTCTTCTCGATTTGGGTTTCTAAAATTTCACTTATTCTTCTACAAATTCCCGTAAATTTCTAAGGTCCTAATAAAACTATCCGCTCGCAAAACGGACCTAATTTACTTATTTACCAAAATAGCCTTGGAGCGGAAACCCGAAAAACTCGGGTGTTACAGTAGTGCTCGTGGAGCACCTCGGGAAGGTCTCTATGACAGATGCACAGGTAAAAGATTAATAAATGGAGAATGTAATTGAAAGTAGCAGTGAGTGTAGAAGTTGCATTTTGTGTCGTGCTGAGTTAAAGAGTAAGGCATCCTTTCGGGTGCGAGCAACTAGTATTGTCTGACCGTGCTGTCGTGTTGTGTTGAGTCGGGTTGTTGAGTTGCATTGTGGTGTTGTGTTGCGTTGTCGTACTGTATTAAAGAATAAGGCATCGTTGATGCGGGCAAATTTGTGTTTTTTTTCGTGTCGTTGTGTTGTTTGGTTGTCTTGTTCAGCGTTGTGTGTAGCTTGCATTTTATCTAGTCGTATTTGTTAATCCCTACTTGCTAAGCGTAAGCTTATGTGTGTGTGTGTTCTGTGGTGTAGATAACGACGCGGGTACGCGGGTACAGGTGAGCTATGTGAGTCAGGCAAGACTTGGGAGCAGTCGGAGATGCACGGGGCGTGCCGGTGCGGGCAGCTGTCGGGGCGACTCCACCATGGTCTTCGGGAGATGTGGGACTTTGTATTTTGATAGCGTATTGTAGATGTCTGTTGTTGTATATAGTTAAGTTAAGGGTGATGTGTCGCCCTATATTGTGGACTTTCTTCACTTAGGAATGTTTGTATTTTAGTTTCCTCTTTACTGTTATTTGGAGATTTCTCATGCCGTATGCTGGATAGTTAGTTAGGAGTATTCTGGTTCTGTTTGGGAATTTATTGATTGCAGGTACCTAGCATTTTGGAGGCGCCATTTTCAGGCGTTACTTTGCCGAAATTTTCAGGAAAGACGCCGTGGTGCTTAGCGGTTAGGATTAAGGGAAATTAACGAGTCTAGGCTTATTTTAAATTATGTTTTAATGTGGGATTGGTTAGCAAAGTAGTGCACCGAAGTAGGGTGTGTTCGGGGGCGTTACAACTCTTGTAACGACCCAACCCCCTGATGGGCCAGGCCGTGAAGTCCTGGCTCACACAGGGCCCGACCACGTGGTTTCTCGAAGGCCGTAGCTCAAGTGGTACTCCTCACTTGTAGCCCAAGTACTACTCCTTGAGGTCTTGGGTTCGAGTGGGGAGGGAGGGAAGGTAAAAACTCCTTTCAGGGGGGAGAAGATCGTGAGTACATGTCGGATGGCCTTCGAGAAACCACGTGGCATGGCCCTGTGTGAGCCGGGAATGCACGGCCTGGCCCATTAGGGGGTTGGGTCTTTACAAAAAAGGCATTTTTTTGTAACGACCCGCCGGGCTCCCTTGACAGGCCGTGCAGTCCAGCCCACTAGCCAACTGACACTGCCACGTGGTTTCCCTCAGGCCGTCCCACGTGTACTCACGATCTTCTCCCACTACTTGGTAAATAGGAGTTTTTGCCTTCCCAGGGATTCGAACCCAGGCTCCCAGGTCTTCATAACCATGGGTCCATCATCCCTGGTACCACTTGAGCTGTAGCTCAAGTGGTACAGACCAGGTATAATCAGCGAGTATTGAGTTCGGGGGGTCGAGGGGAAAAGGCAAAAATTTACTTCAGGGGGGAGAAGATCGGCGTACCACGTGGGACGCCTTCGGGAAACCACGTGGCAGGGCCCTGTGTGAGCCGGGACTGCACGCCTGGCCCATCGGGGGGTTGGGTCTTTACAAAAAAGGCCCGCCACGTGGTTTCCTGAAGGCTGTCCCACGTGTACTCCACGATCTTCTCCCACTACTTGGTAAATAGGAGTTTTTGCCTTCCCAGGGATTCGAACCCAGCTCCCAGGTCTTCATAACCATGGGTCCCATCATCCCTGGTACCACTTGAGCTGTAGCCAGTGTTACAGCCCATGTACTACTTCCTTATGTATGGAGTTTCGGGGGTCCGAGGGTGAAAGCAAAAATTTACTTCAGGGGGGAGAAAGAATCGGAGTACACGGGGTGACGGCCTTCGGGAAACCACGTGGCAGGGCCCTGTGTGAGCCGGGACTGCACGGCCTGGCCCATCGGGGGGTTGGGTCGTTACAAAAAAGGCCCGCCACGTGGTTTCCTGAAGGCTGTCCCACGTGTACTCACGATCTTCTCCCCCCTTGAAGGGAGTTTTTGTCTTCCCCCCACTCGAACACAAGACCTAAGGGACTAGTACCTTGGCTACAAGTGAGGAGCACCGTTTTTGCTTACCCCCCCCACTCGAACCCAAGACCTCAGGGACTAGTACCTGAGCTACAAGTAAGGAGTACCACTTGAGCTACTCCTTTCAGGGGGGAGAAGATCACGAGTACACGTGGGACGGCCTTCGGGAAACCACGTGGCAGGGCCCTGTGTCAGCCGGGACTGCACGGCCTGGCCCATCGGGGGGTTGGGTCGTTACAACTCTTATGCTTCTTCGAACCTTGAAACCACGTGGCAGGGGGGAGAAGATCGTGAGTACACGTCGGATGGCTTTCGAGAAACCACGTGGCAGGGCCCTGTGTGAGCCGGGAATGCACGGCCTGGCCCATTGGGGGGTTGGGTCTTTACAAAAAAGGCATTTTTTTGTAACGACCCGCCGGGCTCCCCTGACAGGCCGTGCAGTCCAGCCCACTAGCCAACTGACACTGCCACGTGGTTTCCCTCAGGCCGTCCCACGTGTACTCACGATTTTCTCCCACTACTTGGTAAATAGGAGTTTTTGCTTTCCCAGGGATTCGAACCCAGGCTCCCAGGTCTTCATAACCATGGGTCCATCATCCCTGGTACCACTTGAGCTGTAGCTCAAGTGGTACAGCCCAGGTACTAATTCCTGAGGTATTGAGTTCAGGGGTCGAGGGGGAAAGGCAAAAATTTCCTTCAGGGGGGAGAAGATCGTGAGTACACGTGGGACGGCCTTCGGGAAACCACGTGACAGGGCCCTGTGTGAGCCGGGACTGCACGGCCTGGCCCATCGGGGGGTTGGGTCGTTACAAAAAAGGCCCGCCACGTGGTTTCCTGAAGGCCGTCCCACGTGTACTCACGATCTTCTCCCCCCTTCAAGGGAGTTTTTGCCTTCCCCCCACTCGAACCCAAGACCTAAGGGACTAGTACCTGAGCTACAAGTGAGGAGCACCGTTTTTGCTTCCCCCCCCCCCCCCCCACCCACTAGAACCCAAGACCTCAGGGACTAGTACCTGAGCTACAAGTAAGGAGTACCACTTGAGCTACTCCTTTCAGGGGGGAGAAAATCACGAGTACATGTGGGACGGCCTTCGGGAAACCACGTGGCAGGGCCCTGTGTCAGCCGGGACTGCACGGCCTGGTCCATCGGGGGGTTGGGTCGTTACAACTCTTATGCTTCTTCGAACCTTGATTTTACTAAACAAGAGGAAGGACTTGACTTGTTTCAAAGATACACCACAATCTTGAGACTGGAGCTTTTAAAATCAAAATCTAAGGATTTTAAAGTCATACCTGAGTTATCTATCATTCAATCTTTCAATCCTATTCTACCTTGAGATGGATACGAGGACCATATGAGCTTGATGAATCTCTTCTAAATCTAGAAAATCTATAATGGGAAAAGATTTAATCTAGAGTACGTGATTCTGAATTACATGATTGACATCCTCAACAATTGTACCAAAAATCATCTGTATAGTGTGTTGATTCAAAAGATTATTGAGCATAATGAGAAAAGAATACCGTTGAACGAGCTGATTTGTAAGAAGAAAGTCGTGGATGTGTATAGTAACTATACTTTCGATCACTTGGATATTATTGAGGTATAGAGAAAATGAGTATTCAAGGCCGATTATCTAGCCTCCACTCCAGCAGCTCCTCCTCCAGATGATAACTCTATGAAATTTAGAGTTTTTCGGATCATTACAAGCAAAGTTTAATGGTTATCCTCGAGTTTTTGATAATTTTAATCTATTTTATATTATTATGCAGGTAAATAGTCAAATAGGATAAATAAAGATGAAAAATGATGAATTTTGAAACTGAGCGGGTCAAAAAAACTTAAAGAGATTCTTTGAACCGCGACTTAAAGAGGAGAAAAAAATCGGCATCAAAATATCTTATGAGTCGCACCCCAAAAATTCCGAGCTGTGGCCTTAGCACAGAAAAAGGGTCTAAGTCGTGGCCTCAGAATCCTGAGTCGCAGAACTAACCCAGATCAACTTACCAAAAGTTCAAAATTTTGTGCGTTTGGAAAATTTTTCAATGATTATGAAAACCCTAATCGAGAATCTTTAAATACAACATTATTTGACGAAAGAGAGAACCTTTTGGCAGCCTTGAAACATTTTGGAGAGATATCGTAGAGGATTTTCAACCAGGACGATGAGACCGTCATACTTGTTCTACAACAACGGTTACATCCGGAGACGAATATTCTTTTCTACATGTTTCTTGTATTTAATTTCATTATGTTCAATTTTTTTTTCTTTTATTTTTCATTCAATTATGTTGAACTAACTCTCTCCGTCTCGAAGAAAGATGGATCATTTATTTATAATATTATTTTGATGACTGATTATTTTGTTAGTTGAATTTATTGTTTATTTGTTGTATTTTGTTTTTAATGTTTCTAGTTTGCTGACCACATATTGAATAATCTTATATTTAGGGTTTGACACTCGAATTCTGAATAAGACATAAATATTACAATATAAAATTTTAATAACTCGAGAGAGTATTAAGGTTTTGTGAAATCAAATAGAAAACAACTATATGTTATTGAATAACTAAATGAATAATTTTTATAGAGATATTAAAATTGTGATTTTAAGAATTATATTAGCTTGACTCTCGAGAGAGATAGTTTAATAAAACACGGTTTTTGGTTTATAAATAATTGGTAAACTAAACAATATTGATCTGATAAATAATATGATAAATATTTGTGAAATCAATCATCTGAATATTTTATGAATTATTGACTTTTCGTTGATGAATTGTTATTTTCTATTTCATTTAGTGTTCAAAATAATATTTTTAATAGTCCATATAAAGTTAGAATTGATTAGATCAGTATTTGGTGAAAATTAATTATATATTCTTTATGGATTCGACAACCCTATTTATTATTATACTATAAAACTTAACATTGTAACATTGTACACATACAGTAATTTTATTACGATAATTTGTTCGTACAAACCTTTTGGCGTTGTTGCCGAAGAATATTTAGTTTATAGTTTTTGTTAATATTGTTGAAAATTTGATTTTGCTTTTAATTTGATTTTTTTTAGTTTTATTTCTTTTTATTATTATCTCTTTAGTTTTCTTTTCTTTGACTTTTGTTTTATTTTATTTGTAGTTTATGCATCGGGCTAAAACGTTGAAATTAGTTTCATTTGATCCAGAAATTGAAAAGACATTGCGTGAGTTAAGGAGACCAAATATTGAAGGTGGTGAGACAATGGTTGAACAATAAGTAAATCAAAATGTTTTGAGACAAGCGATTAGAGACTACTTTAAAACTGGTCGTAACTAATAACTTGTTTGGTATTTCTTATCTTGCTATCCAAACGAATAATTTTGAGCTAAATTCTGCTTTGATCAATATGGTACAACAAAAGCAGTTTAGGGGATTTTCAAATGAAGATTCAAAAATTCATTTAGTCATGTTTAAGGAAATAAGTGACACAATTAAAATGAAATAGCGTCTCTAGTGAAACGATTACATTAAAACTATTCTATTTTTTCTTAAGAGACAAAGTTAGGGCTTGGTTGTGGAATTTGTAACCAAGTAGTATCACAACGTGGGATGAAATGGTAGAAAAGTTTATCAATAAATTTTTCTCACTTACAAAGACTGCTCAAATAAAGAGTGAAATTTGACAGTTTAAACAACTGGATTTTGAATTCTCATAGGAATGTTGGGAAAATTTTAAAGATTTACTTTGCAGATGCCCACAACAAGGTTTTTCAGATCCATTTCAAATTCAACTATTCTATAATGGATTAAATGGACAAACAAGAACTATCGTTGATGCCACAAACGGAGGATCACTCATGGCCAGAACGATTAAAGATTCATATGCTTTCCTTGTAACACCCGGTTCTATCGAACCAGCTCTTTTATTATTAATAGTATACACTTTAGTAGTCAATAATTCAAGTAGGGTTATTGAATGATTAGACTAGACAAGGGCATTAGAGTAAATTACATTTTTTTTTAAAAAGTGGATAACGTATTTAAGGAAAGAGGGATTGGGTTTAATGCACTGTAGCTGCCACCATTTCATACCTTTCTCTTCGGGTTTTTCAGCTCAAGCAGCCGAGCTCTCTAGGCGATTTTCCTCGCCCGATTCTCCTTCGACTTAGGTAAGTTTTCCCCATTTCTCTTATGATATAGTGGTTAAATACCTGAAGGGGGTACAATGTGAGGATTTTGAGGATACTGAGATTGAGCGTAGATTCGGGTTTTAGCAATAAAGGGGGAATGCTCGGGTAGTAGAGTTTTTAACTGGATTCCTCAAACCACTGTTTGATTCTTGGTGAGGTTTAGTGGAGTTTTGATTTATATTCTGTATTGAACTTAGGTGAGCAGATTTCCGAAGTAGCTAGCGACCAGACAATTTCTAGAAGCTAGGTAAGTAGAGTATGCATGTGCCTTCAGGCCTACATCACAAAATAGTAGGGTTATGTATCTTGTGAATGATTTTGTATGTCATGCATCATGTTTTTTTGAAAGATTACGAAAATAAATTTCCATATAAGGATGGTAAGACATGAACTGAATGTGACAGACAAACTATTAAGGGAACTAATCCACCCCTTAACTTATGAAGGGATTTATAACATTGGGAGGATTGATCCCACTCCCAAGGGAACCAAGGGATCAGATCAGCTATTAAGGGAATTCATCCGCCCTTTAATCGAGTAGAGGATGTATAACATTGAGAAAATTGATCCACTTCCCAAGGGAACCGAGGGATCAGATCAGCTTATGAATGAATGTGAATGCAACTAAGATGAGAAAGTAGAAATTGCATGTTTAGGAATTTATGTTTCAGCATTTCATTTTATTACTGCTTTACTTACTTAGCATTAGGCTAATAGATGAGTTTTGTGATGTAGGTGTTGAGGATACTGCAAGTGAATTCTCTGAGTTGGTTGAGGACTAGGCAGGTTGGAGGGGTGCAATCAGGCATCGATCTGGCATCTGGTGGAACGGTTTAACTGGTGTCAGTGGTTGTGAAGGTTTAGTGGACAATGATTTCAAATTTGAGTATGTTAAACTTTCTGATGATAGAAGTCGCTTGATGTTTTCAAAAAGTACTTTGAGACTTTTCTGATAGTAGTATTTTGTTGGGATTTGATGTTGGTACTTACTGGATTTTGAGTAATGCTTGGGTTTGAATCGTTTCGGAATGATTTTCAGTAGAGTAAGTAAATTCTTTTCTGTAGTTAGAGTTGTGTTTGTATAGCAAGGAGTAGTTAAAATGTTGCTCTGTGGTCTATCGGAAGATGTCTTCAGAAAAGCCATCGGATGATTTAGATTTAATTCTATCGGAAGATGTCTTCAGAAAAGCCATCGGATGATGTAGGTTTAATTCTATCAGAAGATGTCTTCAGAAAAGCCATCGGATGATGTAGGTTTAATTCTATCGGAAGATGTAGATTTTGCACTACCGGTATGAGTGAGTATTATGCTTTGTCGTTTAGTGATCGGTATATGCAGTTTATTCTATCGGAAGAAGGGAATGAGAGATTTTCTGTCGTTTTGCAGTCGGTAGATATGAGTCGCAAAACTTGTCGTTTTGCGATCGGTTGATGTTGGATAATTGATTTATCCGGCTGACGTCATCGGTAGATGCAGTCCACCGAGAGATGTCTTTTGTTTCCAACTCTTCTAGTCCACGTCATTGGTAGAAGCCTTCTATTTGCTGTTTCTGCTTCTTCCGTTGACTTTACCCATCGGCAGATGCGTTTAACTTCTACGACTTCCCAAGTATTTCACGATTTAAACCTCTATTTCTTTTTAGCCGTTTATCTCTTACATTTCAAACAATGTTCATAGTTTTGTTTAACTCTATTGTTGTCCAAATGATTTCCGCTGCAAGTTTTAAATGTTTTGAGATTTTAGCTTAGGTCAAATGTTGAATGTTGAGCAAAGTTTTAAAAAAAAAATAATACACTTGAGATTTCTTAGTCATGTACAAACTTTTGAGTAACGAACCGGGTTCAGATAACTCGGGGCGTTACATTCCTAGAGGAGATGGTCTCAAACACCTTTCAATGTTCCAATGAAAGATTCAACACGAGAAACGTAGCAGAATGTTTGGAGGTTGACCTCTCACTGCACAAATGTCATCATTAACACATCAAATTGCAAATCTAATATCAAAAATAGGAATAGTGCGTGGAGAATCTTCATCAAACATTGTTGGATTATCCATGATAACTGAAGAGAATAGAGAAGATGTTCAATACGTGAATAATGGAGGCTATAAAAACTTTAGAAATAATAACATGTTTTACCAATATCATCCAGAACTGAAAAATCATGAGAATTTCAACCATGCAAATAATAAAAATACCCTAAATCATCAAATGAACAAAATGAAACTCTCCCTTGATAATCTTATGAGCACATTCGTGGTAGAAACTAGGGCAAGATTTACAAAGAACAAAGAATGACTAGACAATTTCGAGACTCATTTTATTAACATGAATGTATCTATCAGGTCATTAGAGACTCAAATGAGACAATTAGCTAATGCCATAAACAATCCAAACAAGGGAGTCGTTCCAAGCAACACTGAGAAAAATCAAAGAGAGCAATGTCATGCAGTAATAGTAAGAAGTGAGAAAGAATTGTTATCACCAAACAATCGAGATCAACTACAAATTACAAAGTTGTCTACTGATAAGGAAGATGAGTTGCAAGAAGTTAAGGACATTTAATAGGAGACTGAACCTGAGAAGGTTGCAAAGCCAAAACAATCTCTTTTCTAGACAACCCTCTAGTTCTACAACCTGCACTTTCATTCCCTCAACGTTTTCAAAAGAAGAAAATTGATGATCAATTCTGCAAATTTCTTGAAATTTTAAGAAGATCCAAATCAACATTTCATTTGCTGAAACCTTAGAACAAATGTCAAATCATGCTAAATTTCTAAAAGAGCTGATGTTTAAAAAGAAGAAGCTTGAAAAGTTGGACATTGTAAAAATGACAGAGGAATGTAGTGTCATCTTGCAAAGGAAACTTCCTCAAAAGTTAAATGGAAGTTTTACAATATCGTGCATCATTGGGAACTCATCATTCGACAAAGCTTGGTGCAATTTGGGAGTGTCGATCAATATAATGTCGCTATCTGTGTTCGAGAAACTTGTGTTTGGAGAAGTAAAGTCAACCACGATCACACTACAATTAGCTGATAAGTTCTTGACCTACCCTCGTGGTATAATAGAAGATGTGCTTGTCAAAGTTGATAAATTCATATTTCCATATGATTTTGTTATCTTGGACATGGAAGAAGATCATGAGATGCCGTTGATTTTGGGAAGACCATTCTTAGCTACTAGATGTGCACTAATTGATGAACAACTATTGAGTCTAGTCTGAGGGTAAATGAAGAAGAAGTAAAATTCAAAACATACAGTGAGTTGAGAGCTTTAGTTGAAAGACAAACTTGCAATATGGTTGATGTTATAAATACTATGGAATCTCATGTCTGTGCAAAACAAGATGATGCCAAAAAAGTTGATGGATCTATGGAAATATAAAAATTATGATAAGGATTGCTCAAAGAAAAAGAAAATGAAGTATCGTTGAATGCAGAGTTTTATGCTCGGACAAAAAGTGAAACTTTGTAACCTAATATGGTCAGATATGTTTATAGTAAATAAAGTATTTGCCCATGGAGTGGTGGAACTAAAATTAAAGTAGGAAAACACTTTTAAAATAAGCGGGAAATCAATGAAAAATAAAAATATAACTAGCATGGAAAAGAAAGGGTTGAAGGATAATAATCCACCTCAAAAATTAAAAGAAAAGAGAAAACGTTAAAACGAGTCGAGCTGGAACTATGAACAAAACGCTCTTCGGGAGGCAGCCCAGTCTGCAAAGTTTCATGTGCCACACCAAAAAAAAAAAAATTGTTATCTCCATTGTAATGCTTTGGTGTTTTGTGTCATGTTTTCTCTCGCGCTATAGAAAACTCCTCGCACACCATCTACAAATAGGGGTGGGCAGAACCGACCTAAAACCAAAAGACCAGACCAGATCATCGATTTGAGCCGGTTCTTGGCCCGTTCCTTGTGTATGGGAACTGGTCACGGTTCCATTGATCTCGAAACCAGGGACCACGGTTCGGTTCACGGTTCCCAGTTCTGAAACTGGCCAGGACCATGGGAGTATTGACTCATGGGTCAGCCCAATGGAATTGAGTTATCCGACCCATGGCCCAGAGAGAATTGACCCAATACCCATCAAATAACCTAGCTTCAGACCTAAAGACTGAACTTCAGGTGTCCGTCTCTCTCTCGACTCTCAGTCACTCTCTCAATTTCTCACCTGTCTTACGCAGCGCAGTCACACACCCACACTCAGACTCAGCAGCGGCAACAATCTAGGCTCAGGCTCACTCAGACTAAGCTCGCTCTCACTGGCGACACTCCAATCACTCTCACCGGCCTTGTCTTCTTTAGTTTCGGCTCATTGTTGAAATCCACTCTCTTGATAGTACTATCACGACTATAGAAGAATGTTCAAACATTTTAATATTTATTTGTTTTATATGTTTATCTTTAATGATTAACTAATGTCTTCAATATTTTCATTTTGCAGATTCTGCTACCAATGAAAATTTTCTAGAAGATGACACATCGAGGACTTGATATTTGTTGCAATTATAGACTTATAGTTTTTAATAGTTGAATTTATTTTAAATGTTGAATTTAGTTTCTCACTTTCAATTTTAATGTTGGATAGTTGAATTTATTTTGTATACTATAGATAGTTGAATTTATTTTTTATGTTGAATTTAGTTTCTTACATTTCATTTTAATGTTAGATAGTTAGATTTAGTTTGTATGTAAGATAGTTGAATTAATTTTGGATGTTGAATTTAGTTCTTACATTTTATTTTAATGTGAGATAGTTGGATTTAGTTTGTATCTTAGATAGTTGGATTAATTTTGAATGTTGAATTTAGTTTCTTACATTTTATTTTAAGCATAGATAGTTGGATTGAGTTTGTTAGATTTAATTTCATTCATAGATAGTTGAATTAATATATGTGGATTTTATTTTTCATCATTCTGAAAATTTGATCCGGTTCTGGTTTGGTACCGGTTCGTCCCGTAGCCAGTTTCGATCCCAGGATAAAAATCTGGAAGTGTCCAGGTCGGTCCGGTTCCAAGCCACCCCTATCTCTAGATCATGAAGACGATTAACACTCTAGTCGACTGGGCAATATTTTTCCCCTCTCGTTTTATTTTAACTTATTCATATTCATACATTGGAGACAATGTATCTGCTAAGTTTGGGGGGGTTTCGACTTTGTAAGCTCATCACCGGTCGTCCACATACATTTGTTTGATTTTACATGCTTATCATTTTTTATTTACCTATCAAAAATGAAAAAGAAGTTTTAACTGCTAGCACAATATTGTCTTTGGTTAGATAGAACAAGTATATAATAATACCTTGTGTTTGATTATTTATAGCTCCTAGTGACGATGAGATGATAAATGCATGTAGACTAAACTTGTTTATTATTTACATCTTATTCATCATTCTACAATTATAGCACATAGTCTGAAGGAGTGATACAATGGAAACTTAGCAATAAATTTATGTAAATAATAATTCTAATTCTTAAAAAAAAAACATAGAGATTCAATAGTTTTCCACTCCATTTTTCAATTCGAATGAGACATTTGGATACTCAATGAGTGAAAATTATATAATAAAGAAGAGACACATGGAGAAACTCTACTACAAATATCTTATAAAAAAAAATGAAGAATAATAATCCCTCTCATGGTTTTGGCGAATCCCTGCTCTACTTTCAACTTTAAGTGAATCATTGGGTACTCAATGGGGGGAAACTTCACAATAAAATAAGGGTCCCGAGAAGAATTCCATCACAAAACTATGAAGAAGAAAAAAAATATAATTGAAGTTATATTCTCTCGCATATCTATTATGTATTTTCATAAATAATAACAAATCAGTGTCATTAATCCCATAAATTAATTATGAATGAAAATGTTAAGTTGTACAAGGCTATTCACACACATGTAAGATATTTGTATTGTTCAGGTTGAAGTTTTATATGTATGCGACATTGTTTAATTCATTTAGAGTGACAAATGTAACGCCCCCGAACCCACCCTGGCTCGGTGCGCTACTTTGCTAACCAATCCCATGTTAAAACATAATTTAAATTAAATCTAAGTCTCTCAAAACTCTCTTATGTTATACCTAACTGCCTAGACTCACTAATTTTCCTTAATCCTAATCTTTAAGCACCATGGTGTCCTTCTCAAAAATTTCGGCAAAGTAACGCCTGAAAATGGCGCCTCCAAAATGCTAGGTACCTACATAAAATCCAATCCCAACCAAACCAAAATTTTCCAACCATCTAACCAACCTACGAAATCTCCAAATAACAGTAAAGAGGGAAACGAAAATACGAACATACCTAAGTGAAGAAAGTCCATAGTATAGGGCGACACATCACCCTTAACTATGACTATATACAACAATTACCAAAAACTATCCCATAACTCTCAAAACATCAACTAAAAGAAAGCTACCCATTCCCATCATTTCTACAAACAAACATTTACAATAAACTACTAAATCATAAAACCCACATTCTCGACGACCATGGTCGAGACGCCCCGACAACTGCCCGCACCGGCACGCCCCGTGCTTCTCCGACGGCTCCCAAGTCATGGCTCACTCGCTCAGCTCACCTGTAACCGCGTCGTTACCTACACCACAGAACACACACACATGTAAGCTTACGCTTAGCAAGTAATGAATAACGAATATAAACAAGCACAATGCACACACAACCCCCTAACCCATACAGTTTCTACTCTTTGCTCATACACATTAACGACGAGACGTTAAACCCTCTAGTTCTCCTGCACTTTAACGACGAGGCGTTCAACTCCCTAGTGCATGCTCTAGCACGTTACCGACGTTAAACCCTCTAGTGCTCTTGCACTTTAACGACGAGGCGTTCAACTCCCTAGTGCATGCTCTAGCACGGTACCGACGAGACGTTAAACCCTCTAGTGCTCTTGCACTTTAACGACGAGGCGTTCAACTCCCTAGTGCATGCTCTAGCACGTTAACGACGAGATGTTAAACCCTCTAGTGCTCTAGCACTTTAACGACGAGGCATTTAACTCCCTAGTGCTTTTCTTACATATTTCATGCCACTCACACAACACTCAAACACCAAACAAACTCCAAACAACAACACAACACTCAAACACCAAACAAACACCAACCAACAACACAGCACTCAAACACCAAACAAACACCAAACAACAGCCAAGAATGTCAGTTCCACACTACGTAATACAAAACAACACAGCTATCAAACAATGCCACTCACACAATATTCAAACACTAACAATACACTATCAAACAATACACTAACAAACAATAAATCCTACCGTTCTGTGATGTAGGCCCGAAAGCGACAAAACACACAATCCATTACTTACCTGGCGTCCTAGCCCACTGAGGATGCTCGATTTCCTGTCCACCTACGGCTCGACCTACGATAAATATTCATCAAACCATTAAAATCAAGCCTACATTCATCAATTACTCTCAAACTACTATTTCTAGCTTAATCCAGCTAAAACCTAACTAAACGTGCCACTAATTTGGGTTCGGTAAAAACCGACCCGAAACTTCAAACGCGCGTAACTTTTGCGTCGGATATCAAAATCGAACGATTCCAGCGGCCACGTACTCCTCTAATAACCTATTTTAACCTGTCAAAAGGAATTTGAAAACAAACGACCCTAGCTAGGTCAAAATAGCAAAAATCCGAATCTGCCCTTAATCGGAAATTTCCCCATTTTCAATTTTCCATCAAATTCCACCCAAATCCTCACCAATCGACCACCCACACCTTCAATTTGAATAATCTAACCAAAATTCTGAGCTACACACACCAAAACCGAAATGCCCCAAATCGGGCTTCACTGTTTTTTCGTCCAAACGGGCTCATCATGGCAAGACGATGAAAGCCGGTCCAAGGGTCGGCAAACCCACACCGGAGGTGACCAAAATCGGCCGGTGATCGGAGCCAAATCTGGCTCGTCACCGTCGGCCACGACAGAACAGAAAACAGGGCAAGAATAGGGCTTACCCTTTGGTTTGTGCGCGGAGACTGGCCGAAAACCGCACGCCGCCGTCGTCTGGCCGAAGAACACCAGAAACCGCCAATGGTTGCTCGGCCGATCATCGCTCCTCCCTCGCCTCCGTCTCCCCTGCTCCTTGCGCGACTCGAACAACAGAATAGCTTCGGCTATTCTGTTGTTCTATTTTATTTTTTTAATAATAATAATAATAATAATAATAATAATAATAATAATAATAATAATAATAATAATAATAATAATAATAATAATAATAATAATAATAATAATAATAATAATAATAATAATAATAATAATAATAATAATAATAATAATAATAATAATAATAATAATAATAATAATAATAATAATAATAATAATAATAATAATAATAATAATAATAATAATAATAATAATAATAATAATAATAATAATAATAATAATAATAATAATAATAATAATAATAATAATAATAATAATAATAATAATAATAATAATAATAATAATAATAATAATAATAATAATAATAATAATAATAATAATAATAATAATAATAATAATAATAATAATAATAATAATAATAATAATAATAATAATAATAATAATAATAATAATAATAATAATAATAATAATAATAATAATAATAATAATAATAATAATAATAATAATAATAATAATAATAATAATAATAATAATAATAATAATAATTATAATAATAAAACTAAAACTATTTCTTTAATTTAAACTAGCTAATTACCATTTTGCCCTCCCGTACATTCAGCCATATCGAACCCTCGATAAATCTCTCACCTCACCCTCGGTCTAACTCCTCCACTGAAACTCAAACTCCTGAGCATAATAATTAAACCAATAAATAAACATAACACTACAAACACACGTTGAGGAAAAATTCTCGGGTGTTACAATAAACCTTATGATACTTTGAGGCAATAAACTCTATTTGATCAAGGCAACTATGCTTGTAAGTCAACTCTTCAATCAAGTTATTCAGATTATAATATCTATAAGTCATATTTGAATTTTGTCTTATCTTTCATACTATTTTTGCTCGAGAACTAGCAAAAAACTAAGTTTGAAATGCGATAACACAATGAAATTTAGAGTCATTCTCATCATTCTAAGCAAAGTTTAATGTTTATTATCTAGTTTTTGGTAATTTTAATATACTTTAGGTTATTATGCAAGTAAATAATCAAATATGGTAACTAAGGATGAAAATGATGAATTTTAAAGCTGAGTTACGACCCAAAGAGAAAAATATGAGAAAAAAATTGACGTCAAAACAATTTCTGACTAGAAAAAGGAATCCGAGCTGCGGCTCCAGAATACTAAGTTGTGGCCTTGACCCAAATCAACTTACCAAAAGTGCAAAATTCTGAATGTTTTAAAAGTTTTTTCGGTGATTCTGAAAACCCTAATCGAGAATCCTTAAATGTAACATTATTTGTTGAAAGAGGGGACCTTTTGGTAGCCAAGAGAATATTTTGAAGAGAGATTGAAGAAAATTTTCTACCTTGGATAAGGAGACCGACATACTTGTTCTACCACAACGGTGACATCCGAAAACGAATATTCTCTTCTACCTGTTTCTTGTATTTAATTTCATTATGTTCAACTCTTTTTCTTTTATTTTTCATTCAATTATGTTGAATTAACTCTCTCCCTCTAGAGGAGAGGTTGATCGTTTATTTAGAATATTATTTTAATGACTGATTATTCTGTTAGTTGAATATATTGTTTATTTGTAGCATTTTGTTTTTAATGCTTTCAATTTACTGGCCACATATTGAATGATCTTATATTTAGGGTTTGACATTAGAGAGAGGTAATACTGAATACAACGTAATTATTACAACATAATATTTTAATAGCTCGAGGGTATATTAAAGTTTTGTGAAATCAAATGTGACCCCCCCCCCCCCCCCCCCCCCCCCGACCCGATCGGGGCCCGAGGAGCCATCACTCCGGGACATTCAAAACGGGAATTTATTTTTTTTTTTTATAAACAAACAGACTGGACCTTTAAAACAAACCCTTAAAACTTTACAGAGAGAGAAAACTTTCTCTGGATTTAAAGGCAAAATGGTAAAACAGTTAAACCGGACTGCAAAATGAATTACAGAAGGAAATCAAAATACTTGGAACGTTTAAATAAAAGACTGGATGGACGACGGGCATGCAGAGGAAACGTGATAAAATACATGCAGTGAAAATAAATGAGGAATATAGACTGAAAGACATACTGGGAGAAGGTTACAGTGAATAACAGAATCGGGTGATATAGGGCGGAAGATGTAAATAAAACGGGGCGGAAGAAGTAGGCAGATGACGTCTGGCGGAAGATGTGGGTGGATGACGTCAGGCAGAAGATGTAGCTAAACTGGGCAGGAATGAACTATTCACCGGTAGAAGTGAACTACAGACAGAAATGAACTGTTCACCGGTGGAAGTGAACTACAAACAGAAATGAACTGTTCATCGGTGGAAGCGAACTACAGACAAAAATGAATTGTTCACCGGTGGAAGCGAACTACAGACAGAAATGAACTGTTCACCGGTGGAAGCAAACTACAGACAGAAATGAACTAATCACCGGTGGAAGTGAACTACAGACAGAAATGAACTGTTCACCGGTGGAAGTGATTTTAAAGGCAGCGGTAGATGTGATTTTTAAAGCAGCGGTGGATGTGATTTTTAAAGCAGTGGTGGATGTAATTTTTTAAAGCAGTGGTGGATGTGATCTGAAGATGTAGTTTTAAAGGCAGAATTTGACAACTTTTGACAGGAAGACGTATAAAGAGGGAACATAAAACAGAAGGCATAAAAAGTTTCAATCCCTTAAACTTGTTTCAAAACAAAGTTGAAAAATATGTTGACTTAAGTAGTGTTTAAGTCTAACGATGTTTTTGATGATGTATTTATAAGTTAAGAAATGTAATTTGATTATGTTTAATATATGAGAATAATGAATTATGCATATGAGCTTAATCGGTTGGAAATGCCCTTGAAAAGGGTATTTTAGTAGTCTAATAAATGTGGTTAAGTGTTCAGGGTTTAATAGCAAAACAGGGCTGAAAATATTGTACATCCAAAGCCGGCATTCAAAGACCACATCTACCGATAGCTAAACGACAAAGGCGGAGTCTTTCAAAGACCACATCTACCGATAGCTAAACGACAAAGGCGGAGTCTTTCAAAGATCAACTTCTACCGATGGTAGTGCAAGGAAGACTTCTACCGATGACATTACAAAGAAGACTTCTACAGATGATATTGCAAAGAAGACTTCTGCCGATGGTAGTGCAAAGAAGACTTTTATCAATGGTGCTTCAAAGAACTACATCTACCGATAGCGGTCCAAGTTTCAAGATATTTCTACCGATGCCGGTTCAAGGTTCATAAAGCTACAACTACCGAAGGCGGTTCAAGTTTGTAACTTACTTCTACCGATGGCGGTTAAAGATTATAAAGCAACTTCTGCCGATGGACAATATCTTCCGCCAGATTTAAAAACAAAATACCGCGAAGGAACAGTGACCTCGTCCAGAACTTAAACTCTAGAGCATTAATGGCGACGAGCGAATAACAACTTCAGAAAGCAACGGCTAGCTATCTATGTACGGATGCTGCTCCAATGGTAATAAAATTTTCATATTCAGATAAGGAGCATTCAAGTCCAAGAGCCGATTGCAAGCAGAGTATTTAAGCCAAGAAGATAGCTTGAAGAAACAACTTTTGCAAAAATTCTTATTGAGCCCTAACGAGCCGAAATCTTTATACTCTATATTCTACATCTCTCTACTCTGTAACTTGAGATTCAATCTTTGAGAGTGTAGTTTGTGCTGAAATCTACATACTTACGATTGTGTAAAAGGCAGTGGATTGTCGCCCGTGAAGAACAATCCGGTTGTTGTAAAAGGCTGTAGATCGACGCCCGTGAAGTGCGATCTGGTTTTTCTCTGAGGAGAAGGAAAGGATCTTCAAGGGGAAAACCTTGAAGCGTGGACATAGGCAGGTTTTGGCCGAACCATGTAAAAACTCTGGTGTTATTGTTTCTCTCTCTTTACTTTTATTGCTTGTGTGTTTACTGTAAATCGAGTAATCGCATACCAGAATGAAAGCAACTAGATTAAGAAAACAAATTTAAAAAGTCTAATTTGCTCCCCTCTTAGACAATATCGATCCTACAATTTGTATCAGAGCGAGGTTGTATATTGTCTAAGCTGTTATTTAGAAAATATTGTGTTATTCCTACAATGACATTCAACACAAACTCCACACACGTAGAGGGACAAGCTATTAATAGACCTCCTTTTTTTTATGGTAGTGATTATGTATACTGGAAGGCAAGAATGAGAATATTCGTTCAAGCCATGGACTATGATATTTGGAATATAATAGAGAATGACCCTTTCAAGACCATGAAAACTGAAAATGGAATTACTATTCCGAAGGACTCTCATGAATTAACAGAGTCCGATAAGAAAAATCTTAGTCTAAATACCAAAGCTATAAATACTCTATACTGTGCACTGAACCGAGATGAATTTAATAGGGTTCAAGGATGTGATAATGCACATAAGATATGGCATTTGTTAGAGGTCACACACGAGGGAACAAACCAAGTAAAGGAAAGTAAAATGAGCATGTTAGTACACGAGTATGAACTGTTTACCATGTTAAAGGATGAGTCTATTTCATCTATGTTTACTCGGTTTACTAACATTACTAATGGTTTAAAAGCTCTCGGTAAGATTTATTCAGGTGAGGAATTTGTGAGAAAGATCCTTCGGTACCTACCAAGAGCCTGGCAACCCAAAGTAACAGCCATACAAGAAGCTCGAGATCTGAAAATTCTCAAACTTGAAGAGCTTATTTGTTCTCTCATGACACATGAGATAACTATGAGGAAAAATGAAAAGGAGGACAGTAGAGATAAGGAAATCTCTAAGAGGAAAGACATTGCTCTTAAAGCCTCCTCAATCAAGCAAGAGGAATCAGAGGTTGAAGAAGATGAGGATGACATAGCCCTCATTACTAGAAAATTCAGCAGGTCTCTTCAACACAGAAATATGCAAGGAAGAAGATTTCCAAAGGGTGAGAAACCTCAAAGAGAAAAGGAAATCACGTGCTTTGAGTGTGGGAAGCCTGGTCACGTGAAGGCCGACTGTCCTCAAGCTAATAAAGTTCCCAAGAAGTTCAATAAGAGAGCTATGAAGGCCACTTGGGATGACAGTGAAAGCGACACCTCTTCTGAAGATGAGGAGGTTGCCAACCTGTGCTTCATGGCACACGAGAATGAGGTAAGTGTCTTCTCCAGTGATAGTAAAAGTGAGGAGGATAATTTAATTGATGCTTTCAATGATCTAGTAAAGCAATATAGCATGCTTAAATATAAATACAACTCCTTAAAGAAGGAAAATGCAAACTTGGTAGAAAACCATGCTAAGGAGTGTAATCTGCATGTCAAGGAGATTGATGAGTTTAAAAGCAAAAACGAAGATTTGAATAATATTATTCTAAAATTTACTAATGGCACCAAGTTATTTAAGATGTTATTAGGTAGTCAGAGAGCAAATTTTGACAGAGCAGGTTTAGGTTATGACAAGTCTAATAAAAGGAAAGCTTTTAAGAATTTCTTTGTTAAATCTTCTACCTGTCATACTTGTAATGAGATAGAACATAAATTATATGATTGTCCTTTAAAGACTAGTAAGAAATCAGGTAGTAAATTACAGTGGGTTCCTAAAGGAACCAAAACTAACACTAGGACCTAAAAAATTTGGGTACCTAAGAAGACCAATTGATTACTGTTTTGCAGGTTGAGTGCTCTCCCGGGAAGAATCAATGGTTCCTCAACAGTGGATGCTCGAGGCATATGACGGGAGTTTCAACAAAATTTGCTGTTGTCATAAAAAAGAAAGGAAACGTCACATTTGGTGGAAACCATAAAGGAAAAATTGTTGGCATCGGTAATATTGGTAATCCTTCTAATCCCATCATTGAAAATGTTTTATTAGTAGAAGGGTTGAAATACAATCTGCTTAGCATCATTCAATTATGTGACAAAGGATATAAGGTGATTTTTAAATCAAATGAATGTTTGATTAAAGATGTGGCTAGTAGTAAAATTCTGTTCAAAGGGTACAGAAAAGAGAATGTGTATATTATTAATTTAGATATCTTTGAACTTGTTGATAAAAAATGTTTTGCTGCTAAATTGCTGGTTGATAGTTGGACTTGGCATAGGAGATTAGGACATGTAGGTATGGATGGATACCTTAACTAAGATTACTAAGGATAATTTAGTTAGAGGGATTCCCAAGATATCATTTGAGAAGGATAAAGTCTGTGAAGCTTGTCAAATGGGCAAGCAGATCAAAAGTTCCTTTGCATCTAAGAATGCAATATCTACTTTTAAGCCTCTCCAACTCCTTCACATGGACCTCTTTGGTCCTTCTAATGTAGCCAGTCTAGGAGGAAAATTCTATGCATATGTCATTGTCGATGACTTCTCTAGATTGACTTGGGTATACTTTATGAAGTCAAAGGATGAGACTTTTGATACATTTTCTAGCTTTAGGAAAAGAGTTCAAAATGAAAAGGAGCTCACCATTGTTGCTATTCGTAGTGATCATGGTGGAGAATTTGAAAATGAGAAATTTGAACTCTTGTGTCTAAAATATGGAATTGAGCACAATTTCTCCTCCCCTAAAACCCCTCAGTAAAATGGTGTTGTTGAGAGGAAAAATTGGTCTATCCAAGAGCTAACTCGGACTATGCTCAATGAAAATTCCCTGTCAAAATACTTTTGGGCTGAAGCTGTCTCCACAGCTTGTTATGTGTTAAACAGGGTCTCCATAAGGCCTATTCTTGAGAGAACATCTTATGAGCTTTGGAATGGAAAAACCCCTTCGTTTAAGTACTTTAGAGCCTTCGGTTGTAAGTGCTTCTGTAATGCACCGAGTTTTCTGAACCCGGTTTGTTACTCATAAGCCCGAACATAACTAGGAAACTTTGGACAAAATTTAAAACTTCGCTCAAAAGTCAAAATTTGACATTTTCTAAAACCTCAAAACATTTAAAAACTTGCAGCGGAAATCATTTGAGCAAAATAGAGTTAAACAAACTGTAAAACAATGTGTGAATAATTAGTATAAAATTAGAAGATAGTCGCCTTAAAGAAATGAAGGTATAAAGCGTGAAATACTTAAAGATTAAAGAAGTCAAACGCATCTGCCGCTGAACAAAGTCAGCGAAAAAGGGCGGAAACAAAACTGAAGGTTTCCACCGATGACGTCAGCCGGAAGAATCATTCTTCCTGCTCCAGCCGATCGCAAAACGACAAGTTTTGCTACCTGCGTCTACCGATGACGTCAGCTGGATGAATCATCCATCCAGCCTCTGCCGGTAAAATAGACTACTTATACCGATCACAAAACGACAAAAGATTTTTACTCACATCTACCGATAGAACAACTACACATACTGATCACAAAACGACAAAATACTTTTACTCACATCTACCGATAGGACAACTACACATACCGATCACAAAACGACAAAAGACTTTTACTCACATCTACCGATAGGACAACTACACATACCGATCACAAAGCGACAAAAGACTTTTACTCACATCTACCGATAGAACAACTACACGTACCCTATACAAAAAAACTCTACTACGAAAGGACTTATTCACTTCAATGAAACCATCCAGAAACAAATTCAATCCCTACATTACTCAAATCCAGTAAAAAAAAAAACAATGCTAAATCAGCAAGGTACTATTATTAGAAAGTTTCAAAATGTGTACAAAACATTGAAAACTATTACTGTCATAAGACTCGACATACTTGAGTGAAAACATTGTCAACTGAACCAGAGAGTTTTCAAACCTAAGATCAAAACATTAAAAGTTGATTCTGTCAACGAAACTCAAACACAACTCAGCTATTCAGTTGTTCACTACAATGCACATAAACAAAACACTGGTTAAACCGCTTCATCAGTTTACCAAGTCGTGGCCTGAATGTGCTCCTCCAACATCATCTATGCATTTGTGAATTCAGGGAAATCACCTGCAGTAACTTCAACACCTACATCAGAAAACTCATCTATTAGCCTAATGCTAAGTAAGTAAAGCAGTAATGAAATGAAATGCTGAATCATAAATTCCTAAACATGCAATTTCTACTTTCTCATCTCAGTTGCATTCACATTCGTTCATAAACTGATCTGATCCCTCAGTTCCCTTGGGAGTGAGATCAACTCTCCTAATGTAATAAATCCTCTACATCAATTAAGGGGCGGATTAGTTCCTTTAATAGCTATCATGATCCCCTGATTCCCTTGGGAGTGGGATCAACTCTCCCAATGTAATAAATCCTCTACATCAATTAAGGGGCGGATTAGTTCCCTTAATAGCTATCATAACACTTTCTGTTCATACCTTACCATTCATTCCATGAAAAATTCATTTTCGTATTCTTTCAAAAATATGATGCATGACATACAGAAAACACTCGATGTGCAAAAACCTATTGTTTTGTGATGTAAACCCGAAGGCACACACATTACTTCACTTACCTGATCTTCTGGAAGGTTTGGTTAAAATCTCCTTCGGGAATTTGCTCGAAACTAAATCCATAAACCGATCATTAATTAAACATTCACTAAACTTCATCCTATTCAACCAGAGACCTAAGGAAATTAATTTGAGAACTCAGGTCATAATGCATTCCCGATACTGCACTAAACCGAAACTGACACTCATCTGTAGCATCCTTAAAATCCTCACATTGTACTCCCTAGGCTTTCTAACTACTAAAATATAAGAAATGAGGAAAAACTTACTTAGATAGAAGAAGAGTCTAGTGGAAGAATCGCCGAGAGCTCCGCTGAGCTTGAGCAGGATACCGAAAAGGAATAAATGATGAAACAGTGGCGGCTACAGTGCATAAATTGCTAAACCCCTTCCCTTAAATAGGTTATCCACTTTTAAATTTCTAATTTACATAAATGCCCTTGCTTAGTCACTCATTAACCTAATCAATAATTCTCTCAATTCTTCCATGAAATTACACATCATTAATTGATAAGTTAAATTCGGTTTGATTGAAACCGGGTGCTACAATCTACCCTCCTTAAAAGAATTTTTTCCTCAAAATTCAGTACCTGAATAAATGTAGATGTTGGTCCATCATGTCTTGCTGGAGCTCCCAAGTGGTCTCCTCTATGTTCTGGTTATGCCATAAGACTTTTACCAGTGGAACTTCTTTGTTGCGCAACAATTTCACAGCATAGTCTAGGATCCTCACTGGTTTCTCTTCATAAGTAAGAGTGGGGTGAACTTCGATATTCTGAGGTTCCACAACTTGAGTTAGATCTCTAACACACTTCTTCAACATGGAAACATGAAACACATTATGGATTCCCTTTAAAGAGGCTGGTAGCTGTAGCTGATAAGCTGACTTCCCAATCCTTTTCAAGATTGAGAAAGGTCCAATATATCTGGGGTTCAACTTGCCTCTCTTTCCAAATCTCACAACTCCATTGAAAGGTGACACTTTAAGGAAAACTTCGTTACCAACATCAAATTCCAGTTCTCTTCGTCTTTTGTCTGCATAGCTTTTCTGCCGGCTTTGAGCTGTCAAGATTCTTTGTCGGATAAGAGCAATCTTCTCCACTGTCTGTTGCACAATGTCAGAACCAATCAATTGTGCTTCTCCAACTTCATCCCAATATAATGGAGATCTGCACTTTCGTCCATATAATGCCTCGTATGGTGTCATGTCTATTGTTGCCTAAAAACTGTTATTGTAAGAGAACTCAACCAATGATAAATACTTACTCCAAGAACCTTGAAATTCTAAAACACAAGCACGAAGCATATCCTCCAATGTTTGAATAGTCCTTTCGGATTGTCCATCTGTTTGAGGGTGGAAAGCCGTGCTAAAACTAAGCTGTGTTCCCATAGCTTTGTGCAAACTTTTCCAAAACTTAGATGTAAATCTAGAGTCTCGGTCTGAAACTATGGTACCTGGAACTCCATGTAACCTAACAATTTCTTGCACATACAACTCAGCCAGTTGATCCATCGAGTATGTTATCTTCATTGGCAGAAAGTGAGCAGATTTGGTTAAACGATGAACTATTACCCAAATTGCATTGTGACCCTTTGCTGTTCTAGGTAATCCTATAACAAAATCCATAGTTATTTGTTCTCATTTCCATTCAGGAACTGGTAAGGGTTGCAATGTTCCAGCAGGCCTCTGATGTTCGGCTTTGATTTGCTGGCATACCAGACATGACTCCACATACTCCGCCACACTTCTTTTCATACCTGACCACCAATAATGTTGCTTGAGATCTCTGTACATTTTCGTACCTCCTGGATGAACAGAGAGTCTAGAAGAATGTGCCTCAAATAGGATTCCCTTTCTAAGTTTAGTATCAGTCGGAACAAACCATCTATTTTGAAACTTGAGAATTCCATCAACTGAGCAGTTGAAATCCGACTTGTCAATAGAATCCATGCACAACTTATACTTATTGCATTCAATGTCATTCATTTGAACTTCCTTTATTCTCTCCAAAATAGTAGGCCTTAAAGATATGGTCGAAAGCATGGCTGCCACACTAGACACAGCTTCCAGGTTAAATCTTTGGAATTCTGTCTCTAAAGCTATCGGTATGTCTAGAATCAATGTAGAGACTGAGGGAGTCACTCTACTCAAAGCATCAGCCACTACATTCACCTTGCCAGGGAGGTACTTAATCTCAAAATCATAATCTTTGACAAACTCTAACCACCTACGTTGCCTCATATTCAGTTCCTTTTGCGTGAAAATGTATTTTAGACTTTTATGATCCGAAAATATCTCACAAGTTTGTCCATACAGATAGTGTCTCCAAATCTTTAATGCAAAGACCACAACAGCTAATTCTAAGTCATGTGTAGGATAGTTCTCATGTGTTTTTAATTGTCTAGAGGCGTAAGCTATCACTTTACCATCCTGCATCAACACACAACTAAGACCAATTTTGGAAGCATCACAATAAATGCTAAACTTACCGTTATCAACAGGAAGGGTCAGAATTGGAGCATTGGTCAGTTTCTGTTTCAAGGTCTGAAAACTAAGTTCACAATCCTCAGTCCACACATATTTCACGTACTTTCTAGTTAGTCGAGTGAGGGGTGTTGCAATCTTTGAGAATCCTTCGATAAATTTCCTGTAATACCCAGCCATTCTAAGGAAGCTTCGAATATCAGTAGCACTCTTCGGATGGGGCTACTCCTTAACCGCTTGGACCTTGGCTGGATCGACAGCTATACCACTTCCTGAAATAACATGTCCTAAAAAGTGAACTTGGTCAAGCCAAAACTCACACTTAGAGAACTTGGCAAAAAGTTGGTGCTGCCTCAGTAATCCTAACACCAAGCTTAAGTGTCTTGCATGCTCCTCCTTGGTTCGTGAGTAGATCAGAATGTCATCGATCAACACTATGACAAATTTATCCAAAAATTCATGAAACACTCTATTCATGAGATCCATAAAGGCTGCTGGTGCATTTGTCAATCCAAAGGACATGACCAAAAACTCATAATGTCCATACCTTGTGCGAAAAGCAGTCTTTGGAATATCTTCAGATTTAACCTTCAACTGGTAATAACCGGACCTAAGGTCAATCTTAGAGAAAACTCTTGCACCCTTAAGCTGATCAAATAAATCATCAATCCTCGGCAGTGGATACTTGTTCTTGACAGTTAGCTTATTCAATTCCCTATAGTCTATGCATATACGCATTGATCCATCTTTCTTTTTGACAAAAGGACGGGTGCACCCCATGGTGAAAAGCTAGGGCGTATGAACCCTTTTTCCAACAAATCCTCTAACTGCTTCTTCAATTCCTTAAGTTCTGTTGGTGCTAGCCTATATGGATTCTTAGACACAGGCTCGGCGCCGTGGTAAACATCTACAACGATTTCAATTTCTCTATCTGGTGGCAAGCCAGGAAGGTCATCTAGGAATATTTCTGGAAAATCTTGGACAACTAAAACATTTTTGGGGCTTGATTTTTCTACTAGTTGTGTGTCTAAAACATTGGCCAAAAAGCACAAATACTCTCTGCATGGGGAAGGTCTACAATCGACAGAAGTCATCACAGTCATTTCCTTACTCTTCCTCAGAGCTTGGAATGTATGGTTTAAACCACCAGGGGGTTGAAAACTAACAATTCCATTCCTACAATCTATTGTGGCATAATGCTTAAACAACCAATCCATTCCTAGGATTACATCAAATCCCATTATGTCCATAATAATGAGATCGGCAGGCAAATTCATGTTTCCTACTAATACAACACTATCAGACATCACTTGGTTAGAGTGCATGCGTTCATCAGAGGGTAAGGCAACATTAAACACATGCTCAGTAGGGGTAAGCTTTACATCTAACTTATCAGCAAATGTCGATGCTATGAATGAATGTGTTGCACTAGAATCTATCAATGTAAAAGCGGGTAAAGATTTGACCAGTATAGTACCTGATACAACCGCAGGCTGCTCATCATCGCCCGACTCCACCATGGAGAATATATTTGGCTTTAGCATAGCAGGGCTATTCTTTAAGACCGGGCAGTCTCTGTTAAGGTGACCAACTTTGCCACAGTTGAAACACCGAGTGACCCTGGGCCTCGGGCAATCCCTGAATGCGTGTTCAATTTCTTCGCAATTGAAACACTTTCCCGAACTCAACCTACATTCACCCAGGTGACTTTTCAGACACTTCGGGCACTGGGGATACTTCTTGTTATCCGGTACCTTCCTCCCTGATCCTTGGCTACTCTGGCCTTCATTTTGCCTCTTCATTCCGAAAAGGAATAAATGATGAAACAGTGGCGGCTACAGTGCATAAATTGCTAAACCCCTTCCCTTAAATAGGTTATCCACTTTTAAATTTCTAATTTACATAAATGCCCTTGCTTAGTCACTCATTAACCTAATCAATAATTCTCTCAATTCTTCCATGAAATTGCACATCATTAATTGATAAGTTAAATTCGGTTTGATTGAAACCGGGTGCTACAGCTTCATTCTTAACACAAAGGATAATTTAGGAAAATTCGATTCCAAATCTGACATTGGAATCTTTCTTGGCTATTCTCTCTCCAGTAAGGCTTATAGAGTATTCAATAGGAGAACTCTAGTTGTAGAAGAATCTGTCCATGTCAACTTTGATGAGATTCCTCAACCTATAATCAATGTGGATGAGGATGATTTCTTAGAAAAGCATTTGGACTCTCTCTCCTTAGACAAACGTGTAGAAACCATTCAAGGAGAAAATTTCCTAGAGCCTTCCTCAAAATCCTTAGAAATTGTTCCTGCCAACTAATAGCCAACTAATGGAAATAGTGCGTCAACAGTCCAAAAAAATAGGAATCTTACTCAATAGGGATGGAAACGATGGTGGACAGAGTAGTAATTCCCGTGAACTAAGTGGAGAGTGGTTCAGGCGGCGTAGGCCCCCAACTTTCGAGGGACAGTCCTCGGATCCCACTAGTGCTGAAGAGTGGATCCGCAAAATTGAAAGCATGTTCACTTATGCGAAAGTAGAGGAAGCAGACAAGGTAACGTGTGCGGTGTTCAACCTGGAGAAGGATGTCGTGTTCTGGTGGGATTCAGTGATGGTCACTACGGATGTGGGGGTTATGACATGGCAGAGGTTCAAAACAATATTTTACAACAAGTATTTCAACCGTGCCCTTCGTGCCAACAAGAGGGCAGAGTTTTTTCAGCTACGTCAGACGGGAGCTGTGGCTGAGTACGTGCGTAGTTTCGAGGCATTGTCCAGATACGCAGGTATGATGGTCAGCGATGAGGAAGATAAAATATACTAGTTTGTTCAAGGTTTGAATTGGAGATCTTGAAAGGGGTGAAAACGGCAGAAGTTGAAGACATGCCGTATCATCGAGTTGTAGCCAAGGCCCTTGAGCTTGATGACATTGAAATGAAATTGCAGCGGCAGAGAGAAGTGTTGAGGAGGTTTATTAGAGAAGTACAGCCACAACAGAACCGAGGTTGGCAGCCACAACCACAGCGTGGTGTCAAACGGGCGAATGAGACGCCTAGAGTTCAAGACAAGGGCAAACGCCCACAAGGGGCACCACCGGCTCCTTTGTGCCCGATCTGTCAAAAATATCATCTGGGCGATTCTAAGTTGTATACAGGCCGATGCTTCAGGTGTGATAAGGTGGGGCATAAGGCCGTAGATTGTCCAGGTTCGGCCAAGAAACCCCCAGGCGGTCCTTCTAGGATCTTTGCTCTTATTGAAGATGAAGAAGCCGCTCAGCCTTCAGTTGTTTCAGGTATTGTTCTGGTTTGTGGAAATGCAGCTCATGTTTTAATTGACACGGGGGCAACTCATTCTTTCATAGCACAGAAGTATGTAATTAAATGAAATCTAGACTTCATCCCAGCTGATCGGGGTTATAGTGTAATGTTGCCCTCTGGGGAACATTTGCATTCCGACCAAGCCGTACGGGGAGAGGTTATATCTATTGGTGGTCGGCAGCTGTATGCGAACCTGATCGTCATAAGTATGAAGGGGTACGATGTAATCTTGGGCATGAATTGGTTGTTTCGGCATTATGCCTCAATCAATTGCCGGTCGGGTGTAGTGGATTTTAGACCCCCAGGTGGGGAGAGTTACTTCTTTCGAGCGACCCTCCATTCGAGTAAGATGCCTCTAGTAACATCGATGTGCGCCCTGTACTCGATAAAACCTAGATGTTTCAGTTTTATGGCGAGCATCGTAGATGTAAGCATGCAAGATGAATCGAAGTTATGTGACATTTCGGCAGTTGATGGCCTTGAGGAAGTGTTCTTAGATGAATTGCCTAGCTTGCCTATGAATGCCCCATACTCAATGAAGCATGGATGTTTTGGAATTATAGCAAGCGTTGAAGAAGTAAGTATGCGAAATGAGTTGAAGTTGTGTGATATTCCGGTAGTTAAGGATTTTTCAGAAGCGTTCCTGGACGAGTTGCCCAGCTTGCCTCCAGATCGAGAAATAGAGTTCACTATTGAGATTATACCTGGTTCGTTGCCAGTGTCCAAGAATCCTTATAGAATGGCACCGGTTGAACTGAAGGAGTTGTACGTCCAGCTGAAAGAACTAACCGACAAGGGTTTTGTACGACCGAGCGTTTCTCCTTGGGGCACTCCGGTCTTGTTCGTGAAGAAGAAAGATGGTTCTTTGAGAATGTGCGTGGATTACCGAGAGCTGAAAAAATTAACCATCAGAAATAAGTATCCGCTACCAAGGATTGATGACTTGTTTGACCAGTTGCATGGGCCAGTGTGTTCTCGAAGATTGATTTACGGTCAGGATACCACCAATTAAAAATTAAGGCCGAGGATATACCAAAGGCCGCTTTTAGAACACAATACGAGCACTATGAATTTAGGGTTATGTCCTTTGGTTTGACGAATGCCCCTGCAGCTTTTATGGATATCATGAACAGAGTGTTTCTGATAGCCAACTAATGGAAATAGTGCGTCAACAGTCCGAACAAATAGGAATCTTACTCAATAGGGATGGAAACGATGGTGGACAGGGTAGTAATTCCCGTGAACTAAGTGGAGAGTGGTTCAGGCGGCTTAGGCCCCCAACTTTCGATGGACAGTCCTCAGATCCCACTAGTGCTGAAGAGTGGATCCGCAAAATTGAAAGCATGTTCACTTATGCGAAAGTAGAGGAAGCGGACAAGGTAACGTGTGCGGTGTTCAACCTGGAGAAGGATGTCGTGTTCTGGTGGGATTCAGTGATGGTCACTAGAGATGTGGGGGTTATGACATGGCAGAGGTTCAAAACAATATTTTACAACAAGTATTTCAATCGTGCCCTTCGTGCCAACAAGAGGGTAGAGTTTTCTCAGCTACGTCAGACGGGATCTGTGGCTGAGTACGTGCGCAGGTTCGAGGCATTGTCCAGATACGCAGGTATGATGGTCAGCGATGAGGAAGATAAAATATACTAGTTTGTTCAAGGTTTGAAATTGGAGATCTTGAAAGGGGTGAAAACGGCAGAAGTTGAAGACATGTCGTATCATCGAGTTGTAGCCAAGGCCCTTGAGCTTGATGACATTGAAATGAAATTGCAGCGGTAGAGAGAAGTGTTGAGGAGGTTTATTAGAGAAGTACAGCCACAACAGAACCGAGGTTGGCAGCCACAACCACAGCGTGGTGTCAAATGGGCGAATGAGACGCCTAGAGTTCAAGACAAGGGCAAACACCCACAAGGGGCACCACCGGCTCCTTTGTGCCCGATCTGTCAGAAATATCATCCGGGCGATTGTAAGTTGTATACAGGCTGATGCTTCAGGTGTGATAAGGTGGGGCATAAGGCCGTAGATTGTCCAGGTTCGGCCAAGAAACCCCCAGGCGGTCCTTCTAGGATCTTTGCTCTTATTGAAGATGAAGAAGCCGCTCAGCCTTCAGTTGTTTTAGGTATTGTTCTGGTTTGTGGAAATGCAGCTCATGTTTTAATTGACACGGGGACAACCCATTCTTTCATAACACAGAAGTGTGTAATTAAATGGAATCTCGACTTCGTCCCAGCTGATCGGGGTTATAGTGTAATGTTGCCCTCCGGGGAACATTTGCATTCCGACCAAGCCGTACAGGGAGAGGTTATATCTATTGGTGGTCGGCAGCTGTATGCGAACCTGATCGTCATAAGTATGAAGGGGTACGATGTAATCTTGGGCATGAATTGGTTGTTTCGGCATTATGCCTCAATCAATTGCCGGTCGGGTGTAGTGGATTTTAGACCCCCAGGTGGGGAGAGTTACTTCTTTCGAGCGACCCTCCATTCGAGTAAGATGCCTCTAGTAACATCGATGTGCGCCCTGTACTCGATAAAACCTAGATGTTTCAGTTTTATGGCGAGCATCGTAGATGTAAGCATGCAAGATGAATCGAAGTTATGTGACATTTCGGCAGTTGATGGCCTTGAGGAAGTGTTCTTAGATGAATTGCCTAGCTTGCCTGTGAATGCCCTATACTCAATGAAGCATGGATGTTTTGGAATTATAGCAAGCGTTGAGGAAGTAAGTATGCGAAATGAGTTGAAGTTGTGTGATATTCCGATAGTTAAGGATTTTTCAGAAGCGTTCCTGGACGAGTTGCCCGGTTTGCCTCCAGATCGAGAAATAGAGTTCACTATTGAGATTATACCTGGTTCGTCGCCAGTGTCCAAGAATCCTTATAGAATGGCACCGGTTGAACTAGAGGAGTTGTACGTCCAGCTGAAAGAACTAACCGACAAGGGTTTTGTACGGCCGAGCGTTTCTCCTTGGGGCGCTCCGGTCTTGTTCATGAAGAAGAAAGATGGTTCTTTGAGAATGTGCGTGGATTACCGAGAGCTGAAAAAATTAACCATCAGAAATAAGTATCCGCTACCGAGGATTGATGACTTGTTTGACTAGTTGCATGGGCCAGTGTGTTCTCGAAGATTGATTTACGGTCAGGATACCACCAATTAAAAATTAAGGCCGAGGATATACCAAAGGCCGCTTTTAGAACACGATACGGGCACTATGAATTTAGGGTTATGTCCTTTGGTTTGACGAATGCCCTGGCAGCTTTTATGGATATCATGAACAGAGTGTTTCAGGAGTTTCTGGATAAGTTCGTGATAGTGTTCATAGATGACATTCTGATATATTCTCGAAACGACGAAGAGCACGCGAGGCACTTGAGGGCTGTTTTGAATACATTGAAGCGGCATCAATTGTATGCTAAGTTTTCCAAGTGCGGATTTTGGCTGAATCCGGTGAACTTCTTAAGCCACGTAATTTCAAAAGAAGGAGTTTCAGTAGATCCGGCTAAGGTTCAAGTCGTGAAGGAGTGGCCTCAGCAGAGGAATGCGAGTGAAGTGTGAAGTTTTATAGGCCTGGCTGGGTATTATCGGAAGTTTATTGAAGGGTTTTCAATCATAGCCAAGCCCTTGACGAATTTAACTAAGAAGGAAGTGAAATACGCGTGGTCTAAGGCATGTGAGGAAAGTTTTCAAACCTTGAAGCAAAAGTTAACCACAGCGCCATTGTTGATTCTGCCCGTGGAGAATGGAATATTCAGTATCTATTGTGACGCCTCCAAAGTAGGATTGGGATGCGTATTGATGCAGGATGGAAAAGTGATTGCCTATGCCTCTAGGCAGTTAAAGACTTTTGAGCAGAACTATCCAACGCATGACTTAGAATTGGCTGCGGTAGTGTTTGCGTTGAAAATATGGAGGCAGTATCTTTACGGACAAAAGTGTGAAGTGTTTTCAGACCATAAGAGTTTAAAGTATCTTTTTACGCAGAAAGATTTAAACATGAGGCAAAGGAGATGGTTAGAATTCGTGAAGGATTACGACTTTGAAATCAAGTACCATCCATGAAAGGCGAATACGGTGGCAGACGCATTGAGTAGGATGCCTAAGACAAATGAGTCAGTCGTGTGCTGTATGCCAGCTTCATTGAGAAAGGAGATTCAGAGGTATGAACTTGAAGTAGTTTCAAAACTTTCGGCCCTACTTGCTGACTTGACCGTACGGCCTACTCTTTTGGACAAAATTAAGGAGGCTCAGCAGATGGACTCGGAAGAAAAGGAAGCAATTGTGACCAAGTTGACCGATGCATCTTCTGATTTCAGTTATTCGGAGGATGGCGTTATAAAGTTTCGGGACCGTTGGTATGTTCTGAAGGATGAAGAGTTGAGGAAGTTGATTTTGGCAGAGGCTCATTCATCATCATTTTCAGTGCATCTGGGTAACACCAAGATGTACCGAGATCTTAAATTGCTTTATTGGTGGTCGAATATGAAGCGGGATGTGGCCAATTATGTACGGTCGTGCCTTGTCTGCCAACAAGTTAAGGCAGAACACCAAAGGCCAGGTGGGATGTTACAACCTCTACCGATTCTCGAGTGGAAGTGGGATCATATTGCAATGGATTTCGTAGTGGGATTACCAAGGACAACAAAAGGGCATGATAGTCTATGGGTTGTAGTCGATAGACTGACGAAGACGGCTCATTTCTTACCTGTAAAGATGACCTACACGATAAACCAGTTTGCAGAGCTTTATGTTCAGGAGATTGTGAGGTTGCACGGGGTTTCTATGTCGATAGTTTCCGACCGGGATCCCAGATTTACTTCGAGGTTTTGGAAGAGTTTACAAAGTGCTATGGGTGCTAAGTTAACTTTTAGCATGACTTTCCACCCACAGACTGACAGACAATCTGAAAGGACGATTCAGATACTTGAGGATATACTGAGAGCATGCGTGCTAGAGTTTCAAGCATCGTGGAGCCGGTATTTACCACTAGTTGAATTCACGTATAATAACAGTTATTAGTCCACGATTGGGATGGCTCTGTATGAAGCACTGTATGGCAGAAAGTGTAGGTCGCCACTATATTGGGATGAGGTAGGCGAAGCTAAGTTGATTGGACCAGAAATATTACAACAACTATCTGAGAAGGTTGCTCTTATCAGGCAAAGGATGGAAACTGCACAGAGTCGCCAAAAGAGCTATGTCGATCGAAGAAGACGAAATTTGGAGTTTGTAATTGGTGATGAGGTGTTTTTGAAAGTTTCACCATTCAAAGGCGTGGTTCGCTTTGGTAAGAGAGGGAAGTTGAATCCACGGTTTGTTGGACCTTTCCCGATTACAGAGAAGATTGGAGCTGCAGCGTACAAGCTTTAATTGCCATTGTATATGGAGGGTGTACATAATGTCTTCCACGTGTCAATGTTGAGGAAATGTGTACGAGATCCGACGCACGTGGTAGAACCGATTAGTCTTGAGATACAACCGACCTTAACTTACGAAGAGAGGCCAGTGCAAATTATGGAGTATGCTGTGAAAGTTTTACGCAATAAGTCAATCCCACTGGTTAAGGTGTTGTGGAGGAACCAAAACATAGAGGAAGCGACGTGGGAGCGCCAACAAAACATGATGGACAAATATCCAGAGTTGTTCAGGTACGAAATTTTGAGGACAAAATTCTAAATAAGGAGGGTAGGATGTAACGCCCAGAAATTTCGGTTATGTGTTTTGAGTTTTAGGTTTTCGGGTTTTCGCTCTTAGGGAGATTTTTGTAAATGAGCAAATTAAGTCTGTTTTGTTAACGGGAAGTTTCGTTAGAACCCTATGAATAAATTAGAATATTTGGAGAAATAAGAAATTTAGAGAAAACCGAATCGATAGGTTAATTGATGAGTTTATGCAAGAAATTTACAAAAGGGCATTTAGGTAATTTTGAAGTCAAAATTTTTATAAAACCTAAGACTCCTCCTTTTCTTTTCATTTCCCTCCTCTCCAACGTGAGTTCCTCACAATTTCTTCCCCTTTTCCACTGCCATCTCTCAACATGATCGGGCTCCTCCGTTCCGGCGATTTTCCTTCAAGCTTTCTTCCCCTAATCCATACTCTAGGTAAGTTCTACACTTTGGGGCAAGTTTAGTTGATGTTTTAGGGTTGTTTTGATTTAGGGTTTAGTGTAAAATTTCTAGATTTGTGAGAAATCGATAGGATAGCAATTTTATGGCTCATGGATGATGTTTTGGTTGTTATCTAGGTAGGTAGAGTGAACTAATGGTGTGGGTGAATATTTATGGTTAGGTTTTGGTGGTTGGAGGTTAGTAAAGCACCATTAATGGAGCTTTGTAAATCATGAGCATTTAGTGCTCGATGAAATGCCCGAGAGAAGTGAAATTAGAGTTTTAGGAAAAATTATCTTAGCTCGGGTTTTCGTTTAGTTTTGAATTTGACGAGTTAGAGTCGATACTAATGACATGTTATGAAAAATGTCTTAGGTAACCCAAGCTCTCCAAGGACGGTGCTCGGCATAGCTAGGACTCCAGGTAAGTGGTGTTAGGTTTCCGGCTCCTAAAGCCCAACATTATATCGATGTTAGGAATTAAATGTCTTAATGATGTTTTCACGATTTTGGGGTTCTAATGAGTAGGGTAGACTAGGTCGTTTCCTATGAGTAGTCGGTTAGGCTCGTTTATGTACGTTATGAATGTTTGGATGACTGTTTGACGCACTTTTTTCATGCACCATGTCTCCTCTTTTAAGATTTAATGTTATGTTCTTGCATGCATGTTTTCAAGCAAATAAAGTAAGTAATAATGTTAAGTAAAGTTGGCGGATGAGTAGGGTACAGGGCACGTTAATGGCAACTCAAGGCACGACAATATGTAATGGCAACTCAGGACAAGTGTTTGGTCTACTGGGTAGACGGGATTGTGCCTGTGCCTACTCATGCCTAAAGATATATATGTATATGTTATGTAAAGTGAATACATGAAAAACGAACATGTTTTGGAAAATCATGCATTATGTATACTCATGTTCTAGTGCACCTCTTTACTAAGCATTAGGCTTAATGTGTTTATCGTATGATGTAGGTGACGAGAACGAAGGTGAGGAACCCCCTCCTGATGATCACGTGTAGTTGGTTGATGGGCAGAGCTCGTGGCGACGGGATGTGTTTTGGCTAGGCAAGAGAATCCGTGGGTGTGTTCCAAGTCATTTTGTGGTAAATAGGCGTGTATTAGAACGATATTGAATGATGCAATCTATTTTAGGATGTATAGTGAAGTTGACGTTTTGAGGATTTTATATTGGAAATAGGCTTGGAGCGGTGTTATTTTGAATGATTTTGTTTTTGGGAAAATTTTAGGGATTCAGACGTTTATGGAGATGTTTATTTTGTGGATTAAATGGAACTGTTGTTTAATGATTTTAGGTCATTTAAACCGTAAGGATACGCTCATGTTTTAGAGCGATCCATGCAGTTTGTTCTCACGAATTTTAAACACGTGTTCGGGTATGTGTTTAAGTTGGGATCTTAGGGAGTATGAAGAATTATGTGTTAAATGTTGTGATGAATGATTTTTGGGAAAAGTTAGGGTGAAGGGTAAGAGTTTGGAGAAGAAAAATTGGTTAAATGTAAGAAAGAGGGAGGATGGGCATGGATGGGCACGCTAGCCAAGTGCTGGTGCGCACTGGCCGAGCGCGGCGCGCGCGTGCGCGGTGAACGTGCGGCAAGCGCGCTGGGTGCGCCCAGGAGTTGTCCACGCGATCGATCGTCCCGCGGCACGATCGATCGTGAATTAGGGTCATTTTTAGTCGGGAAACCCGAACCGGCCCGATCGATTGGGCTTGGGGTGCGATCGATCGCGCTTTGACACGTGAGGTAGGCGTTGGGCGCGCAGCAGTGGCAGGCGCGCACGCGTCGTGTGCTGCGCGTGTGCACCGCTGGGAACCTACGTGCAAAATTTTTAGTTTCGACTTTTCAAACCCTGTTTCGACCCGACCTTTTACGATACTTTTTAAATATATTTTTCAGGCGATCCCCACGTATTTTAAAGAATTTTAAGGGCCCAAAAACCGAGTCGACGTTTTTCCGAAAAAGCATTTTTACCTCGTTTTGATGATTTTAAAGTTGACGACTCTTATGCCCGTCATGTTTAAGTTAAAGTTAGTGACAGAGAAATAGGGGGTAAAATAAACAAAACAAAACAGATTAAACTTTCAGCGGAGGATGTAGTAAAAATGGCTCAAAAACAGAATGCGGAAGAAAAATGACAGAATGCAATGGAGGAGAAATAGAATGTGGAAAACCCTTGGCTGACCGAGAAGCTATCTCATGTTATGCTTCTCGGTGCATGCCTTCCCATGGAAAGACAACAGCTGCTGGGCCTGGCGATCATTCTCAGCCTTTTAAACTCCGATAACAGAGAGGGAGGGAAAATAAGAGATCACAGCCGCCTTAGACCAATGATCAATGGAGGCACACTCCTCACGGCAGGGTCGTGCCTTACCTTAACGGAAACCAAAAATCCTTCTGGATTTTCAGAGAGACAAAATAAGTTTGTATTGATAAAAAAAAAGTGCGTACAAACACTAAAAGCGATGCTTAAATACCTATGGTGGCTAGGGTTGGAAATGCCCCGAGGAGAAAATTAGCCGTTGGAAGGCGTCTGCCAGGCATTTGTGGAATGGGAACTCAAAGCTGACGAGGCTGCTTGCTTGGAGCAAGGAAGGGCTTCGACTGGTCAGCTCATCCAGGTGAGAAATCTGTGCGCTCGCGGAGAGATCACCGTCGATTTCTGAAGCTCGTGGTCGCTCGTTGTGCGATCGTCTGAAGATCGCTTCTCTCTCGCTGAACTACTCGCTGGACTTCGTCGTGGATTGAGGAGCAAGCTGCAATTGACTGATTTGTCATTTTGGCTGGGTTGGACTGCTTTAGTGTTTAAGTGTGTGTGGGCTAAGGCTAATGGGCTGGAATTTATGCCATAAGTTTTGTGTGGGCTTGAAGGCTATACCCAATGTTGCAACCCAACCTTAAAGCCACCACTAATCCTAACCACACAATCTAGCCCCTAAATGCCTAATTATGCATGACTAAATATAAGGACTAAATGTTTGCCCAAATTACATAAAAGGCTATTTTTTGCCAAATTAAAATTAAACTAAAATTATGCGATTAGCTTGGTTACACAATTGATGAAGGGAAGACAAATTCCCTCTTTAAAATCCCAAGCTTTAAGTAAACATTTTTCCTACAAAATTCACAAACCAATTAGTAAATAAAATAATCAAAATACATACCTTGGCTTGTGCTTGACGGTTAGGAATCGTAGGCACATCAGTTAGTCTACTCGAGGTCGATCGAGGCAGGTCATTTGTCTAGGTCCGTTTTATATTAGAGCGTTGAGTAAAAAGAAAAATTTTACGTGAAAATTCGATGGTTTAAGATTATGATTACGTCATGGTTTGTCCGTGGCGGCCCTGACCGGGTTGGGGTCGTCACATATTTCTTTAGAATTTGTCAGTTCTGTAGATCAATTGGCTGATATCTTTACCAAGCCTTTGGATGAAAAGACCTTCAACAATATTAGAATAAGGTTAGGTCTCATTCGAGTTGAGAAAAACTAAGGTTCTTCTTATGTTGATAAATTTTGAGTGATAAAGCAGTTTGGTTTATGAAGGCATGGGAAGATGTATATCTACCGATATGCATCGGATGATATATTCTTTAATCTATTGACACGTGTCCCCTCATCGGGCGATATCCGTGTTACGTGTTTTGTCTTCATATATTCGAGCGAAGCCCTAATTTAAACTCACTTGTTTGAGACGCTTCCTCTTTTTCGCGCTTTGTCAAAAGACCCTGCACCTTCTGTCGATTCCTCTCTTCAAATTTTCTCTTGCTTGGATTCAGTTGCTTCTCTCTTTCACATTTTCCCTTCTAGAAAGCTGTTCAATCGATTCAATGGCATCTTCATCCCGCGCTATTCCTAAACCGGCCAAGAAGAAGGCTAAAATCTTAGCTCGTCAGCCACGAGAGATTCCTCGTGCAAATTAGTGGCCGTCTTTCTTCTTTTCCACTCAAGCTTCTGAAACAAGGTATCATGACGACTTCAAGCATAAAACTTTGATTCCATGTCGTGGTATTTTTACTTTGAGGATCTAGCTGGTTTGGACATAGTTGAACCCTTGAAAGATCTAGGGCTATTGAGTTTGTTCGATGTTGAATCCTTTTATTACCCTGAAGCTATTCAGATGTTTTATGCTAATCTGAGTTTTTCTTCGGACCTCTCTACGATAACGAGCTATGTGTATGGAAAGCACATAGTTATTACACCCCAATCAATCAATGCTGTTTTGGAGAGTTCCCATTTAGATAGTTGTCCCCAATTCTATGAGTCAGGCCATGAGCCTCCATTTCTTGATTCTCTTGAGGGTCACCAGTTCTTAAAAGCTATTGCTCTAGACCCAAACCACATCCCTGATCATCTAAAGGGAAAACACATGTCCATAAGAGCTAGACTATTTCATCAGATGATAGGGTACAACATTGTCCCCAAGGGTGGTCACCATGATGAGGTGAGTGGAATGGAACTATTTGTTCTGTTTGCACTTTACCAAAGACCTCATTCAACCTGGGATTTATTGTTGTAAGACGGATGATTCAGGCAGTGACATCCAAGGCTACATCTCTTCCTTACAACCTGCTTCTAATGAAAATCTTTGCAAAGCTTGAAGTTGTATTTCCAGAGGAAGAAGATCCCTTCCGTCTTCAACCTTCCAGTTATTATTTCCTCTCCACTCTGAAGAGAATGAGGATAAAAAGAATAAGAAAAGGAGATTTTGTCTTGGATAAGACTAGAAAAAAGGCTACTAAGGCAGCTTCTGTCAGGCTTGGGAAAAGGAAGCTTCTCATGCCAGAAGTGTCTGTTTAAGAAGGAGGGGATGACTCTGAGATCCCTGCTTTTGACAATTCACCTTCCAATTCTCAGGTGTCTCGCTCCTATCCTTCTCATCCAGCACCAAGACATCTTGCCCCATACTCTCAGGCACCTACCTTTGAGGCAACCTCAGTTCCCTCCTCTCTGCCCCCTCCATTTCTAGTGTGTCCTCCTTCTCCTCCACCTTCTCTTTTGTTGCCTTCTCTACCTGATCCAGCTCCTATCTCTCCAGAAGTCCACATTGCTCCTTCAGTCCACATTGCTCCTCACGTCCAAATCTCCTCCCCAATCCCGTCAACTACTCCTGCAACTCCCCAAACTTATCAGAGGAGATTTTCCATAAGTGAGGATCAGTTCAATAATTTGCAATCCTACATAGAGAGCCTAGGAACAGCCCTTAGTTCTCTTAAGAACCAGATTGATGTGTCTGTAGATGAAAAGTTCAAACAGACTAAATTGGACTTGAGCAAGGATCTTGATGTAGTTCAAGATCAGCTCGCTAAAAAAATGGATAGACATAGGGAGATTTTGTCAGTGGATTTTTGGTCTCTCAAGTCTCAATTTGATGCTCTTCAACCTGAACCGCCTAGCCCTCCTTCTTACCCAGAGGCTTGTTCTGAAGACCTCATCCCTCCAATCATAAGACCTGAGATTGTTGAAGTTGCTCGCCTAATGCCTTTGGATCTTCATGAGACAGAACTGAAATTCCCTAATCTTGTTGCTCCTCCTGTTCCCGAGCCTTCATCCGAGCCAGCCATTCCCATGGATGCATCTTCTGCTGGTCCACCTGTAGAGCAACCATCCTGTCTGGACTTGGTGGTATCTCGCGGACCCTCTCCATCTGCTGCTCCTCTGCTAGAGCCTCCTACAAGTATGGATTTTGTGGTCTCTCAAGAAACATTTCCACCTCCTCCTCCATGTATGGATTTGGTGGTATATCAAGAACCACTACCTCTCGATATTGCATCACTTCAAGCACTCGTAGATTCTTATTTCCTTTCGAACCTTGAAGTGCCTTCTTCGCTTATCCAAGCATTTTGGAAGCACTTTTTAGATTTCGTTAAAATAGAGGATATTTTTTTTTGTACACAATTTTACTGATATCCATATGTTTGGTACTCTGATGTTTCTCTGAATCGTGTTGAATGCATTGCTTCTTATGTCTCTCTGCTCATTTTTGATAATGTCAATGGGGGAGAAAGTCTTTGATTTATGCTGATATGCGAACTGTAATTTGATATGACAGTACTGGTATGCATGGTTAAAATCTGTTTATGAACAGTGTTTGAAATTGGTTTGAATGCATATGCTGTGGGGGAGCTAGAATTATGGAGAAGAATTAACTAATCAAATTTATAGATTGGGGGGAGATTGTTGACTTAAGTAGTGTTTAAGTCTAACGATGTTTTTTATGATGTATTTATAAGTTAAGAAATGTAATTTGATTATGTTTAATATATGAGAATAATGAATTATGCATATAAGCTTAATCGGTTGGAAATGCCCTTGAAAAAGATATTTTAGTAGTATAATAAATGTGGTTAAGTGTTCATGGTTTAATAGCAAAACAGGGCTGAAAATGTCATACATCCAAAGCCGGAGTCTTTCAAAGACCACATCTATCGATAGCTAAACGACAAAGGCGAAGTCTTTCAAAGACCACATCTACCGATAGCTAAACGACAAAGGCAGAGTCTTTCAAAGATCAACTTCTACCGATGGTAGTGCAAGGAAGACTTCTACTGATGACATTACAAAGAAGACTTCTACCGATGATATTGCAAAGAAGACTTTTGCCGATGGTAGTGCAAAGAAGACTTCTATCAATCGTGCTTCAAAGAACTACATCTACCGATAGCGGTCCAAGTTTCAAGATATTTCTACCGATGCCGGTTCAAGGTTCATAAAGCTACAACTACCGAAGGCGGTTCAAGTTTCTAACTTACTTTTACCGATGGCGGTTCAAGATTATAAAGCTACTTCTGCCGATGGACAATATCTTCCGTCAGATTTAAAAACAAAATACCACGAAGGAACAGTGACCTCGTCCAAAACTTAAACTCTAGAGCATTAATGGCGACGAGCGAATAACAACTTCAGAAAGCAACGGCTAGCTGTTTATGTACGGATGCTGCTCCAACGGTAATAAAATTTTCATATTCAGATAAGGAGTATTCAAGTCCAAGAGCCGATTGCAGACTGAGTATTTAAGCCAAGAAGATAGCTTGAAGAAACAACTTTTACAAAAATTCTTATTGAGCCCTAACGAGCCGAAATCTTTATACTCTGTATTCTACATCTGTAACACCCCGAGTTATCTGAACCCGATTCGTCACACAATGTCCGTACATGACTAAAAATCTCAACCGTATTTTTTTTTTAAAACTTGCAGCGGAAATCATTTAAGCAAAAATAGAATTAGACGAAGCCATAAAAACAATGATAACATAATCGTTGGAAATATTAAGAAGTAATCGGCCCAATAGGAATAGAAGTTTAAATTGAAATACTTGAGGTATCACAGAGGTCAAACGGATCTGCCGATTAATAGAGTCAACGGAAGAAGCAGAAACAGAAAATAGAAGGCTTCTGCCGATGACGTCAGCCAAATGAAAAACAAAGGACATCTCTCGGTAGACTGTGTCTACCGGTGACTAAACGACAAAATACATTCTACATCTTCCGATGACGTCAGCCAGATGATTTTCTTCATCCACGACTTTGTTTTCTATCTACCTTTTCTCCTTCAGTGATTTCCAGCGCTATTCGTTTTGTCTGCGTAACTTTTTGTCGGTTTGAGCTGTTTCAATTCCTTTGTCAGATACTTGCAACTTTAATCTGCCGTTTTGTAACCCATCCCCCAACCCGTTTTTGTGGGCCAGGCAAGTCTGCAGTTGACCTCCCCCCCACCGTTGGCCACAGCAGTCC